>PVJL010004317.1:0-132699 GCA_004026885.1 Lyroderma lyra
CCTGCAGGACCCTTGAACTTTGGATTCCAAGTACCCAGGCAGCCTTGCTAAACCCGTGTTCTCAATGGACCTGGCTTCTGGCTCCAACGCGGCCCACAATAACCCTTTGGTAAACACTGACTTAGTGGACCTGTAACTGGTCTACAAGGGGCCTTGAATCTTCTAAAACAATATAGTAAATTGAGCTTGCATGTAAATTTGTCTAGGCCATGGTCCATTCTGTTCATCAGCTTCTCTAAAATTCCTGTTGAAAATGGGTGAAAAATCATCTTCTTAAAGAGTAAATATTGCTGTGTACTTCCTGAGTGCCAGGTCTGCATCATCACTCCAACAAAAACCTGTGAACTATTTTACAAATGATGAAACTGAAGTTCAGAGAAGCTAAATATTTCCTCTTCCCCTTCAACACCCCCAAACAATTCATCCATTTAACATGCACAGTTCAGTGGGTTTTAGTATATTCCTAGAATTGTTCAGCCATCAGCATAATCTAAGCTTAGAACATTTTCATCATCATACCTGTTAGCAGTGCGTCCCCATGTCCCCACCCCCAGCCCTAATCTACCTTCTGTCTCTGTATGCTGGACATTGCAAACCAAGGGAATCATGCAGTGTGTTGTCTTTTGTGACTGACTTTTCCCACTCAGCATATTTTTAAGGTTCATGCATGTTGTACTAGGTAACAGTACTCCATTCCTTTTTGTGGGAAAATAGTATTCCATTGTATAAGTAAATATACCACATGTTATTTGTCAGTTGATGACATTTAGGTTGTTTATATGAGTAATGGTGCTATGAACATACTCATTTTTTTATGTGAACATATGTTTTCATTTCTCATGGCTGTAAGACCTGGGAGTAAGTCGAATTGCTGAGTCACATGGTCACTCTATGTTTCACATTTTGATGAACTGTCAAACTTATTTGCAATGTGGCTGTACCACTTTTCATTTTCAGCGACGATGAATGTGGGTTCCAATTTCTCCACGTTCTCCATAACACATGTTACTGACTTTTTGGTTATAGTCATCCTAAGTGGGTGCAAAGTAGTATCTCACTGTGGTTTTGATTTGCATATCCCCAATGACTACTGATACTGAACATCTTTTTCTGTGTTTATTGGCAATTTGTACATCTTCTTTGAGAAAATGTCTGTTCAAATCCACTGCACATGTTTTAATTGGCTTATTTGTCTTTTTATTATTGCACTGTAAGTTTCTTTATGTATGCTGTATACAAGTCACTTATAGCTATATGATTTGCAATATTTCTGTGGGTTGTCTTTTCATTGTCATAATGATATCATTTGCAGCACAAAAGCTTCTAATTTTGATGAAGTCCACTTAATTGTTTTCTTCTTGTCACATATGCTTTTGATATTATATATCTAAGAACCCACTGTTTAACCCAAGGTCACAAATATTTATTCTGTATTTTCTTCTAAGAATTTGATAGTTTTCTACCTTGCATTCAGGTCCATGTTCTATAGTGAGTTAATTTTTGTATGTGGTGTGAGATAGGAGTCCACCTTAGTTCATTTGCACATGGATATCCAGGTGTCCCAGCACCACTTGTTGATGAGATGATTCTTCCCTCTTGAATTGCTTTGGCACCTTTGTCCAGAATCAGCTGATGGTAAGTGTAAGGGTTTATGTATGAACCCTTAATTCTCCTCTATTGATCTATAGATCTATCTTTGCATCAGTACTACAATGTCTTGATTATAGTATATTTTGACATAGGGCGATGTCAGTCCTCGAGCTTTGTTCATTTTTTTCAAGATGGTTTTGACAATTCAGTAGTCTTTTTCATTTCCATATAAATTTTAGGACCAGCATGCCCATTTCTGAAAAAAAAAAAACCTCATGTAACTATAAAATACATTTTATACGTTATCTTCTTTTTTCCCCTCGATGTCAGACTCAAAATATACATCATTGGCAAACATATATATTACTTAAGATGTTGTGTTATTAAATAATGATTCCATATTCAATTCTCACCCAACGAAAATCTAACTATAGCAGTCAAAGATGGAAATAACAAAACATTTGTAATATTATTCAAAGCTTTTGGTGCTTAATGACATACTAAGTGTTATGCTTCAAAGCTTGTTATACTGCCTTGCTGACTGATTACTGTATAGGAGTTAAGGTTACATGCTTAGAGTCTAATATTTGAGATGAAAAAGTCAGCTGGTTTATTGTTAAAATTTTAATGATTTGTTTCTAAGTGATGTGATGGGAATTTGAGTCTGCTCTAAGTGAGCACTTTTTCACAAAAATCATATTGTAAGTGAGAAAAGTATTCATATCAATGAAAAATTAGATTGTATATTGTGAAGGCTCCCTTTTTACTTTTAAAATTATTTCTGTCAGCATTCAGAAGGTGCCCAGAGTCTTGTGATTTTGAGTACTTACATAGTAGAAACATTGAGAAGAAATAATTGCTTACATAGCATCTTTTTCTGGTAATGGAGAGTTTTATTTATGAAATGCATTTAAGCGATGTTAATTGAACACACCCAGCAAAGCAGACACTGGGTGGGTCTTTGGGGATGGAGTGGGAGTAAAGCAGACAGAGCCTCCCTCCATGACAGTCAAGTGGAGGCAACTTGCCTCTAAGCCTGCCAACTTAGTTCAGTGACCTACAAGTCCTTTCAACTGTCTGCATTCCTAACAGTGTGGCCTTGGCCAACACATGTAACTTCTCTATGTCTCAATTCTCTTACATGTAAAATGTGTATGGAGTTGTGAAGATTTGATGATGTGAATCAAACACGTAATGGGCAACAATGACATAGAAAAGAAGAATAGATTATGTATGGGGCACAAATCTTATGCATCCCTTCAAATTCCTTCAACTCCACCTCTTTCTCAGGACCCCCAGCTACTACCCCACCTATCAGTCCATTACCCTAAACTCTTCTTAGCCCTATCTTTCTACTACCTAAGGCAACGCAGTAACTTGTCCTGTGGCTGTTAGTGCTGCCCTGGCTGGCCACCTGAACACGTGGTGTTTCTGATTGATCACCATTCCTTGGTTTAGATATTATAGACTACCACAAGGCCTTGGGAGTTAGCATCCTAACAGGTCACAGAAGATACTGGATGATACAACACAGAAGTTCAGGGCGTTATCTCCCTGTCGGGAAAAGTTTGACCAGTGGGAAACATCAGAGGAATCTGGGCAGACAAATCCTCGCTCCTTCCTCTTTTCTCAAAGGGTAGTTTCTCCTTACTACTTAAATGGAAAAATACCCAAGGAGATATGTCTGCTGAGCAACCGTCTGTGTCTTCTCATGACTTGTCATGGAGCAGTAGACAGCGTCATTTCAGATGGCTTTGCATCTTTCCTTGCCAGGAATTCTCAAGACACATTCCAGCAGAGTTCAGGTCTAAATTTTATTGCTATTACTTCCTTTCTTGGTTGAAGTCTTTTTTTTTTTCATGCATATTCTGGGTGAGAAGTTGCTAAGACTTTTAACATTACAGTAGTTAATTAGTACACTAAGAAGAAACTCATGCCCTCGTCATGTTCCTAGAATCTTCTTGTGGAAGTTCAGGGAAGTTTAGAACTGGTGACACAAGAAACATCTCAGCTGTTTGTTGCATCTTGAACTCCAGCTTCCTCACCTCCTTTTTTCCCCCTCAATTTCCCATCCTATCTATCACCCATGCTGGTCAATGAAACTTACTAATATTTTTTACCACTTCCTTGCTCGTCGTCCCATTATCAATTTTTTCAGACTCTACTTGCCACCCTTCTAAATAAAATCCTCAGAACTGATGGTCAGCCAGCCTCCAGTCTCACCCTACTTGCATCCGTTCTCCAAATTATTACCAGATCAGTCTTCTTAAAATATAAGGCAGATTGTTTTGCTCCTGTGCTCACAAGTCCTCTGTAACTCCTACCTTTTAGAAAAAGCCTTCAGGTTAAACACATTCTATGACCATCTGCCCTTTCTCCACCAATACAGTACAGTTAAGTCCTCACTTAACATCATCGATAGGTTCTTGGAAACTACGACTTTAAGGGAAACGACGTACAATGAAACCAATTTTACCACAGGCTAATTGATATAAACAACAGTTAAGCTCCTACAGCTTATTTCTGGTCACAAAGATATCACCAAACTTCTAATTAAAGACCCAAAGCACTTATGATATTAAACAATGAAATAATTGTGACCTATACAGACATTTAAGAAAGATTAAAAAAAAAAAGTAAGATATTTCTTCTTTAACCACTTATTCTCTTTCAGGGTTGCAGGGTCCAGAGCCTGTCCCAGCAGCTCAGGTCAGGGCACAAGGTGGAACCCTACCCCGGACCGGACACCTTTCCATCGCAGAACCGGGACAATGGGGACACGCCCATTCACCTCACGGGCTCACCTCTGGGATGTGGAGGACACCAGACACCCAGAGAGAAGCCACACAGATGGGGGAGAATGCGCAAACGCCACACAGACAGTGGCCTCAGCCAGGAATCAATATATTTTTTACATCAACATTATAATAAACAATGTTGAACAAAGTGACATTATGCAAAGACCTGCTGTGATGACAGAAGTGTGATAATTATTGAGGAGGGAAATGCTACATGTTAGAGGAAAAGAATCTTACTATGGCTGGGATAGTGGGCAACGTTTTCGGGGGTATTGATATCTGAGTAATGTTTTTTTCTGAAACTAGATTTTCAACGTGTCCAAATAATTGACTCTTTTTTAAAATTGTTATTCTATTTTTTATTTTTGAGATTTACTGGGGTGATGTAGGTCAGTAAAATTATATAGGTTTCTAGTGTACATTTCTATAATATATCATCTATATTGCGTTGTGTGTTCACCACCCAGAGTCAGTTCTCTTTCCATCACCATGTATCTGACCCGTTTTCCCTCTTGTACCCCCCACCCCCCACTTACCTTCTGTTGTCTGTGCAAGGGAAGTAAAAGCAAAAATAAGTGAATGAGACTGTATCACACTAAAAAGCTTCTGCACAGCAAAAGAAACCATCAACAACACAAAGAAGCATCTATCGGAATGGGAAGACATTTCCAAACAACAATATTCAATTTGAAGGAGCAGCAGATAGCTTCTCTCTGCTCCTTGCAGCATAAACTGGGGCAGTTTAGTGGCCGAGGGCTAGAACCATAAGATGGCTCACTGGGTCACCTCCCTTGCTCCCTTTCTTTTCCTTCCTTCCTTCCTTCTTTCCTTCCTCCCTCCCTCCCTCCCTCTCTCCCTTTCTTTCTTCCTTTCTTTTTTTTACAGACCTTGCCTCAGGTTTATTTGTGCAAACAGCACAGGGTACACTAGCCCCATGCAGACAGCTGCCCAGCTGTCACACCAGTCCTTCTGTCCTCACAGCAGCAGGCGGAGACCTATTTAGGAGCCTTGGTGGGTGTCTGGGCACCTTTGAGATCTGAGCGGGAGTCACAACTTGGGTTAGAGCTGCTGGAACCTCAGCTTGGATCTTGGTTTGAGCCTTGGCCTTTGGTTGGCAGAGCCTGAGACCCTTGGCAATGCAGGCAGGAGCATGCGTCCTGAGAGAGAGGTGGGAGATGCAGGCAACTCAATTTTAAGGTTTAATACTTTTAAATTTGCTACCCCAAATATCAAATTTCCCCTAAATACTTACAAATATTCTACTGGCAGTAATTTATTAAATGTTCTACATCAACAGTGACTTAGCTCTATATATAACTTCAGGTACTAGCCTATAGGAATTACAAAAAAAAAAGAGATTCATAATTTTAATTGCAAAGAACTTGCAAAATGATTTTTATAACACAATAAATGTATTGGTTTAAGTCACTGATCACCCTATTTTCTTTTTTAATTGAGAAGAAACTAATAAACCAGAGACAAATACTCTCTTTCTTCAAGACCTTCCTCATACTGTATTTCTTTGAAGACAAAAGAATGTGTTATGTAAGATCTCTAAATATGCATATAAAAATTATCAGTACGTTCTCACACTATGCATATAAAAAGTATACGTGTAAGCCTTACGCATTTGGAAGTCTTAGAGGGAGGTAGCAAAGAGGGACCATGAAAAGTGTGGAATTACACTACTGCTGCTTCTTGTCCTCTGGGGGGTGCATTTTACCTGTACAGCAATTCGATTTTGTTTTGCCAAACTGACAGATGAGCTCGTCGGCCCAAGCTAATCTTTTTCACCTTTTTCCTTCTTGCTGTATTTAGATAGATTTAAGTTATCCTGGGTTTGCCTCTTACGTTGATCTTCGATATTGAGCTGTAAGTGTGAGTAGTGTTACTGGAGTCAATAATCTGGGAGTATAGTAGCTGGGCAAAAAGTTTGTTTGTATTTTGAAAATTTTAAATATAATACAATACTATATATATTTTATGTATAGTAAATATCTGGTACTTATAAATAGAATGTCACACAATGCAACACAATAAAAATTCATGTACTTACTACCCAAGTATAATAAATATCAGCAGTTTGTCATATGGTTTTGGATATTTTAATAAAAGAAAAATAATTTAAATATATGACCAGGAAAAAAAAAACTATAAAAATATTCACACACACACAAATTTCATTCTAAGAATTTTTCACTGTACCTTGAATCAAGTAGGAAGTTAAGATACACAGCCTCAGGAAAAGAAAAAGAAAAATTATAATACAAAGCTCCAAGAAGTAAGAAATTCATAGAAATCTGTATTTTTAAGAAGGGAAACTATCACATGAGTTTCCTCTTTTCGTGCCAGGAAGTAAGTAATTAACTTCAAAAAAATATGGAAAGATTAAACCACACCTTGAATCTATGTTTCCTGGAAAAATATGATCACACACACACATACACACACAATTTGTCCCAGTGGTTTTTTTCCCCTGGAATTTCCAAGACCACCAAGAGGCCAAATTAGTTTGCTTCTAATTTCTTTGGCTCTTACTGCCTAAATTACATTATCATCTACTGTCATATTCTTTAATTTAGACAGTTGAGAGGTTAGTATATAACTCCATAGTGCTGTTAGGTATTATCACTAATTATGTTATAATTTCATATCTTGATTCCCCAAGGGTTGTAAATTCTTTAATAAGAGTTTGAGTGTTAGCATGATTTAGTGTGTTTTCTTTTGGATCTCCAAAACATCTTTCTCTTTGCCTTTGAAGGAAAATAAACGCTATTCCTTTTTTTGCTACACCTCATTTATTTCCTTCATGGCACTTATTTTGATACACAGTTTTTGGTGAGCCCACCACTTTATTGTTAGTACCTTTCTTTAGACATTCAAGCACGTTGTGTATTGTTTACCTCTATAACCCACTTGCACCTTACCCTGAGGCTGATACATCTGGACTTTCTTCTGAGGATTACCACATTAGAGCTACATAAATGTAGCCTGGCTCCTGGGTCACTTCTGTGAGTCATCTCAGGACAAAAGAAACTGATCTCAGCTCCCATTCCTCCCCACGGTGAGATAAGTAGAATGAGCTATCCTTTCCTCTGAGCGGTGTTGGAGGAGCACTGGCAGAAATGGGTGGGAAATTCCCCCCTTGGGTTGGGCTGTGCTGTGGCTCCTCAAGGAGGTCTATTAACTGCTTCAGGACAAAAGAACTCATTTCTTAAGGACTTTCTTAAACAGGAGTTTCCTAATATTTGAGTGCATAAAAATTTTGATTGCATAAAAATCATAGAAGATGTTTGTTATAAATGCAGGTTTCCCATGCCCCACCTGATGGAAGGCTAATTTGTTGCAGGTGGTTACCAGGAACCTGCTTTTAACAGTCACCACTCTCCTCCTCCTTAGTATGTTAATGCAGATGGTCCTCGGGTCCCCCATTCAGGGAGAATTGTTAGGCTACAAAGAATTCTTTTCTCTAAAATCTTTAGCATGTTCCTTGGCTGGGCCAGCCAAGTCCAAAAGCCATATATACTACTGATTGGGCTGGTAGGATGATACCTTTACTGTTCAGTTGGTTAACATTAATTCTAGTAGAACCAGGAGCAATCAGTAGATGTAGTCATTTAGATCCTCAGCAGTTTAAAAGATGAACTCAAGAACCCAGTTCTAGATGATGCACTTTTAGAGTGTTCTAGAATATGTCCATAAAAGGAACATTGAGATGGGGAAGGATTTAAAAACTGTGAAGTAGGTGGAGTGTCTGAAAGGCCTGAAAGCTCTGAAGGCCATGGGAAAGGAGCTTTCTTCACATAGCTGCAGCACTGCTATCATAATTTGGGTTGGGTATTGGAGCATTCGTTCTGTATGTCTCCAGAAGGCAAAACATTTATCTCAGCAGATAAATGATCTGTGAGCACACCCCACCTTCATACATTCAACTCAATGATTTGTCTCACAAACGTCACTGTGATCATGATGACACAAATGATAGCAAAGATAAATGCAAATAATGATCAAAATTTGGTTAAACCTTTGAAACTGAGAAGAATACTTTACTCTGTAGTAATTCCAAATTGTCCGTGTGTTTTCGTCATTTTATCTCCAGGTCTTTGCTCACTCAGTCTCCACTCTCTAAAGTGTGCCTCCTCCTACTTCTCTACCTGGTGGCCTGTTCTTAAAATTGAGCAACTCTACTAGAAAGCCCTTCTGGATTTCCAGGCAGAGCTCTTGTGATACTACATTTCTTGTAAGGCACTAACTATCGTTTTGTTTATGGCTGTCTTTTCAAGGATGTTTATAGAGAGAGCAGCCTTGGAAGGCAGATATAAGGCCTCCCTCTAAAGGACATGGAACATTTGCTCTCTGTGTAATACGAACGATTCAGGTTCCCTAAACGCGGGGACCTCAGCTGTGAAGCAAGCCCACTGCTGAGCAGCATCCACCTGGCTCCCTTATGTCACCTTTGTGGGAATTAGTGAGCAGCGGGAAGTGATGAAAACATGATACCCATGTTTGTGTCATAAGTAATCAAGTTCCTTGTCACTGATCCTGGAGTACGGTGCCTTCCACCAGTTTCACAGAAACTGTGCTAGATGATGAGTTCATTAGAGTTTGAGGAGGGTAAAATCTCAGGTCCTTCACAGTTCCTGATAAATGACCTTCATGTTGACTTCTTTTATTACATTATTATTCATCTTTCATAGTGAAATGATTATCTTATGATAGCTTCTAAGGAGTTAGTGACTGTTCCTGATTCATCTTTGCTTTCCCAATATCTAGCACATGACAAGTACTTTCATTATAGAAGTTTCTACTTAAGAACATGTGAAGTTTCAAAAGACTGTATACCTAAGGTTGTTTGCTTCAAAATTTAAAGTGACACTGAATGATAACAGTATCTGTTAGTGGTAGAAAAAGTTGTGTTTTTGCTTGCATGTGTGACTTGCAAACATTTATAAATTTAAAATCTATAATTAGAGGAATTTGGTTGACCCTAACTAAACTGAGAACTCAAAAAGTTGCATTGAATTAGATTAAATTATTATTATTATTTACAATTCCTCTCTCTAAATGCACTTGTTGAAAGAAAAAAAAAAAAAACTTGGAGCAATTTAGGAACACATATTTAGGGCTAGGAGAAAGGTCCCTCAGGGAATGAGAAACGGGTTGGTTTAAGTAAACACTATTAGATCCTTCCAGCCAAGATGCCCGTGAGGAACTCTCTAATAGTTTCCAGCTGATTTATACCTCCATTATTTCTTAAAGATCATTATCATCAACCTTTCATGCCTTCCTTAATTTGGTACCATAAGCAGTAAGAACGTATGATCCAATCCTTAACGCACATTGACAAACCATCCTCACAGCTTTTTCTTTTAAATTATGTAAAAGAATGAAACTAGACTAATTATCACAATACACAAAATTAACTCAAAATGGATCAAAGATCTAAATATAAGACTTGAAACAAGAAAATACATGGAAGAAAACATAGGTACTGAACTCTGGACCTTGATATTAGAGAAGATTTCATGAATTTGATCTCAAAGGAAAGAAAAGTAAAAGCAAAAATAAATGAATGGGACTGTATCAAGTTAAAATGCTTCTGCACAGCAAAACAAACCATCAACAAAGCAAAGAGGAAATCAAGTGAATGGAAGATGTTTGCAAACAACACTTCTGATAAGGGTGGGTCAGATAACTATCCACATAAAAAATGAATTTTTACCCCTACTTCTCACTGTAAACAAAATTAATCCCAGATAGATAAATAGTATTACAGATAAAATAATAAAACTTCTAGGTTAAAACACAGAATGTCTTTATGACTTTGAGGTAGGCAAATATTATACAAATAAAATATACTAAAAAGCACTTCATAAAAGGAAACAAAGATACATTGGACTACATTTTAATTAAGAATGACAGTTCATCGGAAGACATCATTAAGGCATTGAATAGACAAACTACAGAATGGGAGAAGATATTTACAAAACAGATAGCTCAAAGGGTTTATATGCAATATATACCCATAGAAATGAATGGGAAACATCAGATAATGCAACAGAAATAAGGAGGCAAAAGACATGAAAAGACACTTTACAAAAGGAGATATTCAAATGCCCAATCAACATAGAAAAAGTACTCAACTTTATAGGTCATCAGGGAAATGCCAATTAAAAACAATTTAAATACCATTTCACAATTACATGAATGGCTCAAATGAAAAAGACAGGCAAGCCCAAGTATTGGTGATATTGTAGATCAAGAAGTACTCTCCTAGACTCATGGTGGGAGCGTATGTTGGTCTAAGTACTTTGGTATACTATTTGACGATGTCTAATAAAACTGACCATGAGCATTCTTTATGACCCAGCAATTTTGTTTATGAAAATATGCCCAGAAATAATGCATACAAATAGTTACCATAAAATATGTACAAAAATGTACATGGAAGAATTATTTGGAACAGCCCCAAATTAATACCGATGCAAATTTACATTGAGTAGAATAAATATATGTATACGAGTAAATTATGGAGTTTTACAATAGAAGTAAGACAATATTATATGCAAAAATGTGGATGATTTTCACAAATGTAATATTAAACCAAAAACAGGCACTATATAGTATCATTCCATTTATGCAAAGTTAAAAAAATGTAATTTACATATTATATATCAAGATAGTTGTTATTCTTAGGAGGATAATGTGTGCTAAGGGGCACAAAAGTATTGGCAATATTTTATTTTTTTGATTCGGGTATTGGTTACATGGTATGTTCACTTGTGAATAATCCTTGTAGCTCGACACTTGTACATGTGTTACACTTCAATAAAATGTATAGTTTAAGCAAAGTTGCTAAAGAAACCATCTGTACATTATATTACATTATCTGGTAAAAAGGTGAGTTACAATATGGTTTTTAAAAAAGATTAAAAGTAAATCTAGTTGCCAGAAAACCCATCTTGGTCTTAAGCTTCTATGTATGTTTTAAGTCTTAAAACCTGGGCAAGACACAGGCTTCAAACATGTTTTCCTCTTCGAGTTTCCTGAGCACTGGCTTGACCCTTCCAGTAAGTTCTTGACTTGGCCCCTGTTGGTAGCTATCTAATCTTGGAGCCAGTCCTTGGCTTCTGGCCTGATTCCAGCTTAGTTCAGCCCCATGTATAACTCCAGGTCCCCAACCCATGGACTAACTTCATGTCTAGTCTATGACTTCATCCCTGTTTTTGCCTTCACATCAGCAATCTCTGATTAGCTTACACTTCAAGGGGATGAAATCACTTTTCAGATAAATAAAAATATTAAAAAACTTTATTTTTTAGATAACAATAATTTTCTCTCTCCATTCTGGCTTCTGTAAAGCTACCAGAAACAAAACACAGAGACTCTCCTTAACAGAAAAAAAGAAAAGAAAAAAAAGACAGAGAGGCAGGAGTTGTGAATTCAAATGCCCAAAGTGGCCAGGCAGATTAAAAAAAAAAAAAAAAAAAAAAGTAAATTTCTGTAAAAATATTTTTTCCCATTGAAAGAAATACATATGCTTTTTCATTCTTCTAAAATTATACGGCGCTCAGTCTAAACTTGTGGCACAGAGAAATATGTGTTTACTATACACAGGAAGAGTCACAGTGTGAATAAAATCATTAATGGGAACCCCTCTTTGGGCAAACATGAACTGTAGTAAAGTGTAGGGCTCTTTGTCTACAATAGGTAGTTTATATTCTTTTCCACCTGTGTAATGCTGTGGAGAAATATGGATCTAGTGCAAGAAGAGTTAGAATCTGTATTTTTCAGGGAAAATCTCCTGCCTCATCAATTTTAATTTAAAAAACTTAAAAGACTGTGAAAGTCAAACAGAAATGTTAGGGGTTGGATTCAGCCCGGGGATTGTTGTATTTTAACCCCTTCATAAGGCAGTTGTACATTCACTAAATTCATCCCTTCATTAAATAAATTCCAGGAGAATACTGGTAATGAAAATAACTAGAGATCCTAGAGCTGCATACAAGCTTTGGAAAGGCTTGGAAGAGTCATGTCAACCACTTTTTCTGAGATTCAGAGATAGAACCAAGTTTTGGTAGGTGAGACCATTCATTTCATTCACTCAATGAAGTTTATTGGGCAGCTGCTTCCCAAATGTACTTCAAGTCAGTTCATTTTGAATTATTTAATTATTTTCAAATGAATAACCAAATGCAAGCAAATTTACAAACCAACAAAGCATATTGGTCGAATGACAAGCCTGGACTTAAGATTCAGGAATCATGACCCCTCTCTGGGAATACTTTTTGGCATGAGCTTTTATCGTGGTTACTCAGGGGTTAGGCATAGAGGTTAGAAGGAAATTAAAAGCCTCTGAAGGCTGACCTTTTAAATCAAAGTCTTGTCAATCAATGCTCAATTCAAATTCAGGATTGAGAAACAAAAGATAGAGAAAAGGCACACTGGACACAGTAAAGTAAATTAATAATGAGGAATATTTGGAAGTGAACATTGCAGTTAAGGCTAAGATTCTAACAGCTAAGGAGAGATCCAAGAGCAAAATTTTACCTATATTAATAACTAAGAGGTCCCCCAATTTCACTTCCCGGTTTACTTTTGTTTTAAAGGGAAAGGTACATGGAATGAAATACCTGTGATTGCAATAGCCTTTCCTCCCCTCTAATAATGGGAGGAAAGCTGAGGTCACTACCCTTTTTGTTGTTGTTTGTTGTTGTTGTTGTTGTTGTTACTATCCCTGGGGACTAGTTTCTTCTTACATATACAGGCCTATCTTAAATAAATATTTTTCTTCTCACAGTGTCACCCAAAGAAAGCAAACATCAACGTTTTAAATGACAGCAATTACCCTTTTATGTAACATCAGTTCTCCAAGCTACTCAGGGGCTTCCCAGAGAAGATGTGGAAGCTGCCAACTCAACCCATATTGAATCCAGAATCCTTTCCTGGAAACAAAATGCGCTTTTCTGAACTTTGTTTACAGAATTTAATTCCTTCTCTCTTCAGTTCCAATAGCTGGTGACAAAGACATATGAACACATTCTTTAGCAATTCCAAGGTCAAGATCATAGGACAAAAGGACTCTATGGTTTGTTCCTTCTTATCAACATCTGTGCAGGTCCAAAAGGATTGCTACATTTCCCTGTAGTAAGGTAGTCAAAATCATGTCTAATTCAGGAAAAAAAAGGTATTGGAATGGATTTGGTTTGCCTGGCCCCCATCCTCATAGAAAGAAGTGGAAATGCTTGGCAAACCCTCCCTTGTCTGCCCATAACCTTCCCACACCCATATGCCTTTCTCCGTGCCTGCTTCTGCTATCCTAACAGCTGCTGACGTGAGAGCACAGGCTGGTGCCTTGAGTATAGCATAAGGCTCCCTGTCCCCCAGACTTCTCAGCAGTGACGTTATCTAGAAGAAGATGGAACAGTCCTAGATTTGGAGTCAGAAGTCTAGCTGGACAAATCAATTGCAACAGTGTCAGTTCCTTATCTGTTTAATGATGATAAATAGCCATATCAACACAGTTGTAATGAGGACTATAAAATATCCAGAATAGTGCTCTGCCCAATAAAGGATGGTTGAATTTGAATTCCTAAGAGAACTGGCACATTAAACATCAATTACAATGTTGTGTATTATGCACAAAACTCCAAGAGAACAGGCAGCGTGAATTATTTATCAATATGTCTCTTTCCCTGGTTTGAAAAAGCCCAAATGTTCTAGAATTTTACTAAACTAAGCATAGATTATTTTTTCAAAATAGACACAGGCTCCCAGTTGTGCAGCTAGAAACATCACAGAACTCAAGCAAATCCCTACCCTCCCCCCCAAAGGAATACATAAAAGTTTTGAAATTCCAAATCTAACTATCCAGAAAATTAATATAAATGTCAAAACAGGACAAATCTCCTAGCTGAAAATTCTGTTTATTTTTTTCATCCAAACATTTTGTAAATCTGAAAATATTGGTTGATTATTTTAAATATTCACTTTAGTCTGGTTCTATTTGGTTAAAAAGGCTTATGGGATTTGGCAAGGCTTTTTTCCCAAAATCAAGGGTCATTCTCTGTAGATCAAATCCACTCACTGTCTTGACAGACTGACTGTCTGTGCCATATCATTCACTGGGACCCTGTAGGAAAAACTCCATGCATGTACTTTATTTTTTAAAAATTGTATAGATATTTATATCATACCTATAGAAAAGAGTGTACATCCTAAGTATAATGCTGAAACAAATTTTACAATAATCATACCCATGTAATGAGCAGCCCAACCAAAAACCAGAACAACACCAGCATCTCAAAAACCCCCTGATGCCCCCTTCCCAGCACTGCTCATCCCAGGGTAACCTGAGAGCACAGAGGAGTTGTGCCAGTTTGTACATGTTATATAATGTGACTCCTAAAGTAGGAATTCTTTTTTGGTCTGGCTTCTAGGCTAGACGTAACGTTTGAAACAAGACAGAAAACAATGGTGCTGTCCTGTTTCAAACGGTACCTATGGTCAGCCTACTGACACCTTGAATGTAGCCCAGAGAGACTAGGCTGACCACATGTACCATTTGAAATGAGACAGTACTGTTGTTTTCTGTCCCATTTATAATGGGACATCTGGTCAGCCTACTTCTAGCTCAACATTACGCTTGTGAGACTGATCTACAGTTTTGAATGTATCTGTAAATCAGTGTAGTATTTCACTGTGTGAGTATATCACAATTTGCTTAACTATTGTGCTGATGGATATTGGGAGCTTTTATTCTCTTCCAATTTTTGGCTTTTACAAACATTGCTGCAATGAGTGTTCTAACACTTGTCTTTTGGTGAACATAAGTATACATTTCTATTGGTTATATATCTAAAAATGATATTTTAAATTATTTAAACTTGAAATCTATATAATTTATTACCCACTGTAACCCCAACAAATTTAATTTAAAAATAAATAAATAAATGATAGTTCAAGAAAAATAAAATTGTTTAAATAAGCAGATATTTTACTTCGCTATAAGACAAGATGAAATACTGCCATTTGAGACAACATGAATGGACCTTGAGATCATCATGCTAAGTGCAGTAAGCCAGACAGAAAAAAAAAACAAGAACCCTATGACTTCACTCACATGTGGAATATAAAACCGAAAGCATCAAAGAAACAAAAACTCATGGACATAGTCAATAGTTTCATGGTTTCCTGAGGGTAAGGAGGGAGAGAGAGGGAGAAGAGGGAGGAGGTGGGAGCTGAGGGAGGGGGAGTCAAATATATCGGATGGAAAGAGAACTGACTCTGGGTGGTGAACACATAATGCAACACATAGATGATGTACTATAGAATTGTACACCTGGGACCTATGTAAGTTTTACTAACCAATGTCACCCACCCTATTAAATTTAACAATAAAAGTATGTCTAAAAGCCCAAAAAAAGGCCTATTCTTCACTTTACTAGATGATGCCTAACAGTTCTCCTATGTGGCTATGCCCAAATAATACTTCTCCCTGCAGTATATGAGAATTCTGATTTATCCACATTCTCATCATGTGGTATTTTTGGTCCTTTTCATATTAGCCATTCCTCTGCATTTGTAGTGTTATTATATGGAAAACAAGTGTATTTTGAAACAAATTTATTCGTATAAAGAAAAAATACTATATCATTCTGGCCCTGAAGAAATATTGACAGAGAAGTAAGTTTTAGGATCAGGAATCAAACTCCCACAGAGACGAGTTTCCTGTATATTCTTCACAAAGTACAGACACATAATTTAGAGTTTTTGAGACCAAGCCTCTGATGAGTTGAAGCCACAAAAGGACTGGTTAGCTTTCCATAAAGTAAAACTCTTCCTGTCTAGAAGTGGCACACCTAATGTTTTCTAGCAACCTTGTAAATAGAGGTTGGTCATTTCCAAGGCCTGTGGAATAAAGTTGGTGGACAGATCACCACAAAGCCATTGGGTAGATCAGAAAAAGTCAAATGTATGGGCTTCTCCAATGGTACTTCTATAAAATTCACATTATATACATGATATAAGAATTCCTATTACTATATAAGATTACTAGTTAAGCACAGAATCTGGAACCAGGCTGCCAGGATATGACTCCTGCGTCTACTACTTACTAGCTGTCTGACTTTGTCCAAGTTTCTTAGCCTCTCTGCACCCCAGTTTTCTTGTACATAAAATATGGATAATAATAATACCTACTAAAAGGATTGTCATGCAGATTAAATATGAGTAAAATGAGTTTTATAAAGAGAGTAGAATAGTGCCTAGATCATGGTAGGCATTATATAAATATTTGCCATTACATCATTGTATTACGTCATGAAACTGCTTCCTCACCTAAGATAACCCTCCAATAATCTTTAAAGTCTGGCATCATATGTGGACAGATTCTCCTTCCAGGGAAGTCCATGGGCAAAGAAAGAGTAGTTACTAGACTTAAACTAAGTCAGGAGTCGTGAATTATTGAGTCAACCACACTGATCAGTATGACTTCTGGAATCTCTTACACCTGTGAGATTCCTCAACTCTGAGACGGGGCCAGGAAGCTAGTCTTAGAGTAAGAGATGTGGCTTGATATCTGGATTTTCTGACTTTTAAATCCTGGAAATTTTTGCCTATTTCATGGATGAAATAGATCCTCTGATGAAATAAATAAGATCTATATCCTAGGAGAACTTATCCAGGAGTCAATCAAGAAAAGGTTAGCCTAGCTAAGCAATTGTATCTATTAGGATGTATTGTTGAAAATAATAGAAAACTTAGCTCAAAAATGCCCAGTGATATAGGGAAATTTGCTGTCTGTGGATAACCAAGCTTTAGGTACATTTTAATCAATGCTCTAACCTCATTTCTCTGAAATTGTTTTTTTAATGCCTTTCTCCATGCCTCCAGATGGCTGCCAGCAGAATCATGGCTACATGCTTCCTTGTTCACATCCAAAGACAGAGAGCATCTCTTCCTACAGTCATTAAACCGAACTCCTAGGCAGGACCCAACTGAGTCAGCAAGAATGATTGACTCGGAGGCAAGAGCTATGGTAAAAAGGATATAAATAATCTAATATGATCAGGGTACACTCTGGAACTTGAACGCCACAAAGGGAATGGATAATGTAAAGAGAATTTAGTTCACTAAATAAATCTTCAAATATTAGCCCTGGTTGTGTTGACACTTATCAGAACTTCAAAGAACTTGCCATGGACAATGCTGTGCACCAAAAGAGCCAGATGAAAGAATACGAATGATTCAGTTGAAACTAACCACATAGTTAGAAAAATCACTCAAGACCCTGCTTGTCAAAGAGGAGAGTTAGACATTTTTCACATGATATAACATTTAGTCCTTTGAAACAAATATGACAGCTGAAACAAAAGATAAGTTGTCATAGCAGATAGTGTAGTATAGATAATAAATTTACTATACTCAAGGAATAAAAAGAAAAAATAAGAAAGGAAGAATAAATTACTGAATAAATAAATAGGTTTAAAAGTATAAATACATTTAGAAATCACCCCTGGGAAATTGGGACGTCTGGGAAGCATCCCTTATTCTAAGCATCTGATCTACATTTAGCACTGAATAAATAGGAGACTGAACTATCGTGGCATCCTTTTCGATTAGTTCCAGATTGAGCATTTAGAAGCAGTATGAACCTAGTCCTCTTACCTATAAAATAATGGCCATAATACCTGTTCCATTGGGCTGTGGGGATTAAAGATAAATATTACAGATGATTAAAACAACACCTCCTTCAGTTTCATAGGTAAGGAAAAAAGAGTCGTCTGTGTGAATTGGTTCTGTTGGACACTGTGCAGAAATAACATAGCTAAATTCTGCTTCAAATCTAAGCCTCAGGAGAAACAATTTCTACAAGGAAAAACTTTCAAATGGTCAGAGAATGTTGCTTCAACACCTGCCTGAAACTATTAAGTGTTCAAGTTAAGACAGGTGGCCTCCAGATGACAGAAAGCCGATGAATTAGGACAAATCTGCTCCCAATCTAATGACGACTGCTTTCTTTCTCATCAGACTTTGTTGTTCAGCTGAAAAAAAATATTTCTTTTGGCAGACTTGTTAGGTTGTAGTGATCAATTTTAGAGACCGCGGGGGGTCAAGGAATCATTGGAGAAAGGAGGGGCAGAGATCTGAACGCAGGTCTCTGCTGGCTTTCTCCTTATGAAAGTTGCTGAATTTTGAAGTTGTCTGTGGAAGAAGGTGAAGAAGTAGAGGAGAAAATCTCCAGAAAGCAGAGACGTGTTTGGGCAGTTTCCAGGTTTTGACCAAACATCTAGTATGTGGCGTGCAACAGTGGGAAGTGCCCCCAAGGAGCTTGAAGGTAGAACACTGGAAGGGCACACTGTGGGAGCAAGGTCTTTGAGTCCTAGAAAATAAACCTCTTGCCTATCGGGCACTTAGTCTCAGGGGTTAAGATGTAGCCAGTTTCCTGATTATTAAAGTCTCAGTCCTATTGGCCAGTTGTCATGGTGAATTTTATTTGTCTTTTTGGCTAAGTTATAGTGCCCAGTTTGTTGTCCAAACGCTGGTCTAGATGATGCTGTGAATGTATTTTGTAGATGTGATTAACATTTATAATGAGTTAATTTTAAGTAAAGAAACTACCCTAGGTCATGGTGATGGACCCTATCCAATGAGTTGAAGACCTTAAGAGCAAAAGCTGGGGTTTCTTGGAAAAGAAATTTGTCCTCAAGGCTGTGGAATAGAAATCCTACCTGAGTTTCCAGCCTGCTGGCCTGATCTATGGATTTCGGACTGAAGACCAGAACCTCAACTCTTACCTGAGTTTCTATCTGCCAGCCCTATAGATTTCAGACTTGTCAGTTCTCACAACTCCAAAACCCACCCAATTTCTTAAAATCTCTCTGTGTGTCTACACACACACACACACACACGTGCACGCGCACACACACTCACACAGAGTTCTGTTCACAGTTCGGTTTCCCTGAAGAATCCTGACTGATATACCCAGTCATCAAAACCTAACTGGGCCCTGACACAGAGAAGATGCCTTCAAACAGGTCTGAATTCTTAGGGTACACAAATAATAGAAATTCACTGTGGGAAACTCAATGCATCACTTGTAATTTGTAAGTTCACTAAAGGGAAGTTTGCTGAATGAGACTGAAAATGCCACCATGTCAGTAAGAAGCGTTTCAGACTGTGATTAAACAAATTAATTCAGTAAATTTAAAGTTGGGTTACTTAACCAATGTATTTATTGCAGCAATTAAAGGACCAGATGTAGACTCCATCTAACATAAGCGCTTAAACAGCTGCACTACCAAACTGGTTATTTTTATACCAGATTGCTTATATTTTAGTTTCATTTATAAACCATGTTTTAAGGTCTTAATGTGTGTTAAAGACAACACTTATTTTATTTAATGCCACAGTCCATAAAACATATTGCAGGTGTAGTTTCAATTTAAGCTAAAAAGTCTTTAATTACTACGTAAGGTATGACCATGTTGAATGTGAAAATTAAGCTTGTATTTTGTAACCAAATTTCCATGAAGATAATGACTAATTAAAAGCTATAAATAAATGCTGATATTTCTTTATTGAGCCAATATGTGAAATTTGTTCTGTTTTAAGCGCCCCTTCACCTGTTTTTGCAGCTGTCACACAGGTATATTATTCATGCCAAGCCCCCTTTGGACCACTGCTCCTTCTATCCTTCCTCTCCTCTCCCATCTTTTTCTCCCACCGTCTCTCACACCAGCCTCTTATTAGCCTTTCTCGCATTCAATATGTAGAATGGGTCTTTCTTAATAGCATTTTGAAATCAGTTAAAATAAAAGCTATTCATATTTCAAAAAACACACTGTTATGAGCTGTCCACTCTGAAAGATTATGTTTAGGAAATGGAATCTTAGCTAAAATAGATATTTTTATTTATATGTGATCTATTCTTCACGGTTAGAAAGAGAGCTAGGGTTCTGGCCAACATAGAAGCTCCCATGAGAACAAGTTGTTGTTTACTATTTAATGTATATTTACATTTTTTCCCTGCAATTCAAATATAACTTTATTATGGACTTTAATGACTGCAAAGAAAACATCTTCACACACACACACACACACACACACACACACACAGTCATGAGATGTAGAATACAGCATAAGAAATACAGTCAATGGTATTATAATAGCTATGTACGGTGTCAGATGGGTGGTAGAATTGTTGGGGTTATCACATTGTGAGGTGTGCAAATGTCTAATCATGTTGTTTGTACACCTGAAACTAATAAAAAATAGTGTGTGTGTGTGTGTGTGTGTGTGTAATAAAGATACGGTGGAAAACCAAGGAATAATAAGTGAAGAAGAAAGAAACCTATTTTCCTAGGCAGCTCTTCCTGGAGGGCCCTGCTTGGTTTGATCTCACCCTTCAGATATCAGGCTTTCACTGACCTTCCCCTCCAAGTGACTGGCCTTCCAATCTAAGTGACTTTCCATCCCTTTACCCCATTGATCTTTCTCCTGTGACACTGGTTATATCAGCCATTGCACTTACCATAACGTGAAATTATTACTTACATGACTTTCCCTCGAGTCTCATCATTGTCTGGGAGCTCTGTGAGGGCAGTACACTTATTGACCTCGCCCATTGCTGTAATCCTCAGAGTGGTGCCCAGCACGTTATTTTTGAATGATGGATTGACTTGTTGTTTGAATGAATGAGCAATTGAAAGGACTGGTTTGCTCCTAGAGAGAAGCAATAGAGCTTAGTGAATGAGTTGGCAGACAGGAAGGTTTTGTATTCAGATTAGGGCTCCACCATATACTAGTTTTGTGTGGTCAAGTGACTCAACTTCTCTAATGCTCCATTGCCTCATCTATAAATTGGGTAATATTGTCTACCCTTTCCAGTGGTTGTGAAGGTAAAAAAGATTTTATGTGAAGTCATTAGCATGGCAATTATATTAGTTATCTGTTGCCATGTAATAAATTACCCTAAAACATAACAACTAGAGACAAGGAGCATTTATAACATTATCTCAGATTCCTGGGAGCAGGTAAACTGGGTTTCTCACAAGCCTGTGTCAGTCGAGGCTGCAGTCACCTGCAGGCTTGTGTTGAGGAGGACCCACTTTCAAGCTCAGTCATGTGGCCATTTGCAGGCCTCAGAAGATCTGTTTCCATGTAAGTCTCTCTGATTTCTGTCTCATAAGATGGCAGCTGGCTTCCCTCAGAGTAAGCAGTCCAAGTGACAGCTAGAGAAGTCCAGGACAACATGGTCTCCTCATAACATAATCTCAGAAGTGACATTTCATTACTTCAGCCATATTTTTTTTTCTTTTTGCTACAAGTGCATTCTTGGTTCCTCTCACACTCACCAAGAGGAGACTACGTAAGGGCATAAATGTGAGGAGGCAGGGGTCAGTGGGGCCATTTCACAGGCTGCCTATCACAGTCCCTGAATGTGGTGAGAATAATATAGCTAACATTGAACATTTACCTGCCAGGAAAAATGCATTACATATATTGTCTATTTAATGCTCACACAGTACTACGGGAAAGATACAATTAGTAGACACACTTAGTGGTTAAGGAAAGTAAAGCAAAGGGATGTTAACTAACGCTATGAAAGCCCTAGTTAGTATGTAGCATCCTCAAGCTTCAAAACAGGATAATATGACCCCAGGACCGTGGTCTTAACCTCAGCGCTAAACTTCGTCTCAGAGAAGAGTTTAGTAAATGGTAGCTGTTGTCATTATATGTAAAGACAACAAGTGCTGCGGAATAGTCAACGAGCATCATGGGCGAAAGAACCCAGGAGATAGTTAGCTTGACACAAGAAAATGAGAAAGCAGCCGAAATTTCACATCCAGGAGAAAACATGGAAATTCCCTGGGGGTTGAATGCTCCTGATTAGGGCCCTCAGGAGAGCATCTCAAAGGCTAAAAGTCAAGGGTCTGAGTCAAAAAGGAAAGAGCCTTGTTAAACACAGAATCAGGCTTTACAATATGGGACAGCATTGTTGGCATGGATGCCTGGGCAAGATTTTTAAATATTTACCACAATATGGTGAACTTTTTCTAACACGGGGGCTTTCAGGGTAAAAGTTTTGACCTGGGATTTGCAGACTAAGTTTCTGTTTTAGTCTACAGAGGAAAAAAAGCATTTACCAAAATGACATGTACCTTTTCATCTGTTTCTCTATACTTTAAAATATTATTTCAAAAAAAAAAAAAAAGATCCACAACTCAAGAGTCAAGCTTACATCACATCCCTAGAAAGGAAATGACAACTCTCTGTGCATGTGACAACTGGCAAACTGTCCCATGACTCTAGGACTCGGGAACACTTGTGATGAGTCTAATAAAAATGAGTTATGTAAGGAGTGAAATAGCATCCTATCTCTTCAAAGCTAAACATATGGTCAGAACATTTGGTTAGAGGACAGGAAACAGCAGAAAAAGGTAATTTTGTTTGGACTCATACTCACTAGTTACATCCAAAAAGAGAGTTTCAAAGGAAGCCACAGCTGGTGTTCAGATAATCAGCCAATAGTGCTAGCAAAGCCTTAACACAAAGTGACATGAGTCAATGAATTTTTTAAGAGAAAAAAATTGATCCCTTGACCTCTCTCTAACTCTGGGTCAGAACGTGGAGTGAAAGGGTATGAATAACATATGCAGCGAGCTCTTTGCTTCAAAAAGTAGGTTTCACTTTAAGAAATGCAGTGTGAATGTTTTCAATTGGAGAAGGAATTATTCTGAAGGCAACTATAGTGCATTCATAACTGTTGTTTAATTTCAGAAAAGATTGCATTAAGACTTTAGAGTTTCCACTCTGCAGGAGTTTGTTTGGAACGGCATTGCAAATTTTTGGAGCTGGAGGGGACATAGGAGTCAGGGCAGAGCTGGAAAGCATTGTTTGGAGAATGAGGACCCAAGAAAGAGGGCATATTGCTGCTAGTAAAACAAAGTTTTTCTCGACCATGTTTCTGACTGGACAGAAATAGAATTGGAGCAAGGTGTACACTAGGTGTATCATGGAATTTTCCTCTTTTTCTTACTAATGGTTGTGGATTAGAAGAAAGCAGCATAAGAAAATCCTGTTTCAGCAGTCCTCACATTGAATTTATTAAATTTTCCTCATCACAAAAGCTTGGATGAAGCTATTTATATCTGAAGGGACACTAAGTCGCAGTCCTTGTAGAGGAGTGGGACTCAGAGGTGTTGAAAACTGTGGAGCTCTATGATTTTCAAGTCCTATTATATCACTAGTTCATACCACCTGGTAAAAAACCTCTAAGTATAAACTCTTTGAGGGCAGAGTCCAGTCCATGTCAACTTTGTATTCCTCGCTCTGTACAAGGTGCTTGACCAGTTGTCATGAATTGTTAAATTCATTGAATAGTATGTAAGCTGTGAAGCCTCAGATCAGCATGTCCACAGCCTGATACCTACTCCCTTCACCTCTCACAACCTGAGCACATCATGCCCTAATACGAGGGTCAGGAAGATCCAAGGAAGGTTCTTTTGGAGTCCTGGTTGATTCTTGAAAGCATGTATCTACCAAGAAATTAACTCATTTGTTTATTGAGCACCTTCATGTTAGGCACTGTCCCAGGTGCTCAGGATCAAAAGACCAACAAGACACAGTACCTTCCCAGAAAGGTATTGCCTACAGGAGACTCACTTCATTTCAAAAAACACACAGAGACTGAAAGTAAAGAGACACAAGAAGATATTTCATGAAAATGGAAACAACAACAAAAAAAGCTGGGGTGGCAATACTTATACCAGACACAATAGACTTTAAAACAAAGGCTATAGTAAGAGACACAGAAAAGACCTAGCAATTCCACTTCTGGGTATTTATCTGAAGAAACCTAAAACACAACTTCAAATTTGAAGGGACATGTATATTCATATGTTCATTGCAGCATTATTTACAATAGCCAAAATATGGAGGCAACCTGGGTGTCCACCAATAGATAAGTGGACAAGATCCAATGGAATATTACTCTGCCATAAACAAATAATAAAATCTTGCCATCTGCAGTGACATAGATGGACCAAGAGGGTATTACGCAGTGAAATGTCAAACAGAGAAAGACAAATATATATTAATACAATTTCACTTACATGTAGAATCTAAAAAAAAAAAAGAAAACAGAAACAAACTCATAGATACAGAGAACATTTTGATGGTTGACAGAAGGGACTGGGGTTGAGGTGATGGGTGAAGTGGGCGAAAGGATTAAGAAGTACCATTGGTAGTTACAAAATAGTCATGGGGGTGTAAGATATACAGAATATAGTCAATAACACTATAATAATTATGTATGATGTCAGATGGGAACTAGATTTATCAGGGTGGTCACTTTGTAAGTTATATAGATGTCTAATTGCTATGTTGTACACCTGAAACTAATGTAATATTGTATGTCCACTATAAGTAAAAATATTTAAAATATTTTAAAAGAAGAAAGAAACTTCAGGTTTTGGGGCAATTCCACAACAAAAGTTCATTGCTTTTATCAAGAGATATCTTGCAGCCCAAGGTCACTTTCACAACAGATTGTTTCTCAGTTGACAAGAGTTGACACAGTGATAAGCAGTGAGCAGAAAATTCAGATTTGTTCTTTTTTTTCCCCCAGCAAACATTTATCATGCCAAACATTGTGTTGAGAACCAAGGATATAATTGTGAACAAGATGGAATCCACGTGCGCCCTGGCAGAACTTCCTTCTATGGGTACTTAAGCTGCTCAGATTGTTCAATGCATCAGACTCTCCAGAGCTGAGTTATTCTCTCCAGAACTTTATTCCAAATTTATTTCATTATTACATGTCGTGAAGTCACTGTCTCTGGCTCAAAACCGTAGAAGGTAAGGTCATGATTGCTAGTGTTATACTCCATGTACATCTAAATCTAAGTCATTAGTACATTTAAAACATCAGGGAAGATGGCCTACACTGAGGAGATGCTTTCATATGCATCTTAACTTTTTAGCCCATAAAAAAATAATTTAGAGGTTATAATTTTCTCCATTTTTTTCTATAACAATAATTAAAAAGAACTCCAAAGCTCAGACGGCTGAACTATATTCAGTTGAGTGTGTGCTAAGACTTGTTTTTTTCCAAGAAGACATAAATTTGCCTTGTTTGTACCACACTCATAGATCCAGTTGTCTCTGCAGACAATAATGTGTGGACTTCAGCTCATGGGTGTGGTTCATGGCTTGATACATGATCAAGAAGCTGCCCACACAGGGCTGGAAACAACGTGTGGTGTGTCTGGAACCACTGTGCCATCTGGTCCTGAGCCCACTGCAGGGTAGGCCTTACCCACACAGAGCACACAAAAAGAAATGACTTCAGATCTGACCAAAACAAAGGAATAAAAAAATCATTTATTATAAAGTTGTTCATGAAATTATTGAACCAAAAAAGGACATCCCAAGTTGAGAATCTGGGAACATTGAGACCAAAAAGAACAACAGGGCACTGGGGAGGTTGGAGTGGGAACACCAGAAAGTCAACAATCATCACCACCAGGAACCCATCCAGGAGAAGTCGGACGGAAAGGGGGGCATATAGAAGCATGAGAAGGAGCTGGAAAGCCACTGAGCTAATTTGCATGGACAGCATGACTTGCCCGGAGAAAATCCTGCATTTAGTATCCCACTCTCAATTCCAAACCTCCAAGTTCCTGTCTTCTCCCCTTCCTGTGGCATGCTATACCCACGATAATCATGACGAGAAAGTTCTTACCCAATTTTCGTCCTTTTATTTGAGCTCCTGAATAGAATTTGAAATACTGGTAAAAGGACAGAATAATTTGAGTGATTGTCACTATTCATAGGGTGGAGATCAACAGTGCCCTCAAACACCTAGATACTTACACGATGTATCATAGAATTTTGTCTCTATGCCAAGAAATCAAGATGATTGAGTGCATTTTCCATTTTTCCTCTGCATGTATGGAATTGTATAAACATTGATTGAGCACATTAACAAATTTTTTTTCAGAAATAAAAATGTACCCTCCTCCTCTAAAATCAAGATTCCCAAGGTGTCTAACCCCCAAGCCTAACTTACTTTAACTTTAACTTCCAATTTCCCAAAAAGACTTCTTCTCCAAATAATTTTTTTCCAAAAAAAAAAAAAAAAAAAAGAAAGAAAGATAAAGCCTTTTAACATTTTATATGTGTAGAGAGACTTGTGAGAAAGTTTGATGAACAAGTTTTTAAATAGACCAGTCATCTTCATTCTCTGACAAAGAACCAAACCAACCAACCAACAAATAAATACTAACAAAAATAATTTTAAAAATAAATAATAATAGAAGGGACAATAAGGCTGTTAGGTGACTCCATGGCCCCTAGTCTTAGACTTGAATGTGTCTGTTAATGTCAAAACGTGACCTGAAATGTAGCATAGGCTGCCATTAGGAGACTCAAGTTAAACACCAAGGTTGTGTTTCCTGGCTCCTTCAGTAATATTCCACTTGAGTCTCTGGCATGCCTTTTATAGCTCATGTCACCTTGTCACATAACTGTGTATTTACACATGTGGCAGGAATATATTCCAAAGTACTAACAGATGTATTCCCCACTTCCTATACCTCCTCTCTCAGAAGTCTGAGGCTGTCCCAGCCCTGTGTTTGTTCAGGAAATCATTACTGCCTTAGGGGAATGTCTCAGAGGAAATCATGGAAGAATCATCTCTGGAATGTGAATTTTAAAACTGAAAGAAGGAAGTAAAATGGAAAGATTTGGAAGATAGAGGAACTGTTTTCTTCTTTCCCTAATATCTCCAAGACCATGGAAACTGTTTTATGGACAGGGGGAAGGGTGGAAAAAAACAGGACATTCAAGGAAATGAGGAAGAAATAAGTGGAGAAGAGTGAAGTTAACGTGAGGAGACAATCCACCTTCATGAGATTAAATTTTACCTGTTGACAGCACCAGGGGCAACCTTCATGAGGGCTGAGTCCAAAGCTACCAACCTTAGGATCTGCATTTGAAGACACTGCTTGTATAGTGGCAGGAGCTACATGAGTTCTTGTCATTGTGCTTCTCTGAGAAGCATTCATAGGTAACAGCCAGCACTTCACCTGATGATCATCGTAAATGGTGAGTGCCCATCGAGGTTCCAAAATTTTTCTTAGGGCCTACCTCCCCACCTTCCCACCTCACGTGGACAGCTCTTCATTCAGTGGCCCAAATCACTCATAAACCATCCATCCTTTACTCCCCCAGACACTTAGATTGGAGTTCATATTGTGAGAAGAAAAACCCTCTCACACCTGAATAATTTGGGAAGAGATGTTCATTATGTTTTCTTGTGAGTTATTTCTGGTATAATTTCCAGTGATTTTTTTTTTCATTTTATTTATTAATAAGTTTTCAAAGTTAATTATATTACCTTATTGTCTTCTTAAATCTCTGCTTTATTTGTAGTTACATATTCCTTTTTTTTTATAGTATTACTAAGGTGTGGTTTCTCCAGTGTTTGATTTATTTTGTTAGTTACTTTAAAAAATTTAATAAACTTTTGCTGTGTTGTTCTTCTCTATTGCATCTTTATTTCCCATTTTATTGATTCCTAATCTATTTTATTATATTTTTCTTTCTACTTACAGGGGTTTATTTTGTTTTGTTTTCTTTCTTCTTAGTGTGTGCACTTAACTCATTATTTTTCCATCTTTCTTTGGTTTTTTAATATAATTACTAATATTTTGAAATATCTCCTGAGTTAGAGTCTTATGTCAGACAATCTACCTAATTCGTCCTCAGTTTTCTCACTTGTAAAATAGAAGAAACAATAATATTTACCTCATAGGTGTTTTGGATATTGAAAGGATCACAGCAGATGGCTTATAAAATATGGAATGCAGCTTCTAAAACAAGAGTGTGATAAATGGAAACTATTGTTATTACTATTGTTCTATAGGTCAACACTTACGTTATATCCCTAAATTTTCCTTAATCTAGACAACAGAACCATCAGGATATGATGCAGAAGAAGAGTACAAGTAGATGGTTGAGACCTCTGCCCTAGACATTAATTGGTCTCAATAGATTGTTTATGGACCCCAAATGAAACAACATAAAGGGCACTGCCCAGTATGCAAGTTATTCAAACCTGCATATCAGACCAGTGGAAGAGTTAAAAGGTGAATCTGGTCTTCCCTTATTTTCCAGATAAGGTTTAGCCCAAATTTGAACTATGGACAGAAAGGGCATTAGGAACTGCTGGCTATTGTACCTAGATAAAAAATGTGGGATCCAAATACTTCAGGTGATCATGAAGTCATTCATGATGTTTAGCCATGGTTTTCATAACTAAGCACAGGATCACTGAAGCTAAAGTGGGCAATGCTCACACCTCACTAGGTATTAGGCAACGAGGCTGCGAGAGGACCTTTTCCACTACTTCTCACTAAGAATTTGCTGTTATAAGGGGATAGTCAACATCTGTGACCAAAAACAACTTACATGTGAATGAAATCTAAAGGGGCATCTGCTATGACTCTCTCCTCCCTTCCCAGAAAGAGCGGCCTGATGGACTCCATTGCAATGCAATATTGCAGAAGCCTGAGTTGGTTTTCATTTCTCAAAAGCAATCAAAAGCATAGCATCTCAGTGAGATGGAAAAAGCTAAAGTGGCAGAAATCTACTTTTTTTCATAAGGAACCAATCAGAGATGTATGCAAAAATCTATAAGCAAGGATGTTCATATAAACTTGTTTTCACAATGGCAAGAAATTAGAAACAACCCAAATATCCAAGAAGAGGACACAGACTCAATTTCTGGTCCAGTCATATGATCAAATAGGAATTGCAAGCAAATGCTAATGTAAAAACATATCCTTAAGAGTATTATTGCCATGAGAAAAAACTTATAATCTTTAAAAGGAAGTATTAAGGCAGAATGTAGAAGGTAGTGGCAGTTTTGTGTACAAAAAATGTGTGCATGGCAGAATGAATTTGTCTCATTGAAATAGATACTGTCTTTTCCATAAACCAATGAGGTGATGTAATCCAGAGAAAGTGAGTGAGAGCTGACTGCCCTGGTGACTCTTCAAACCTCATGAGAGCGGAAAGCTAATGATGCAAACTAAGGTTTTGGGTGGAGTAGCAGGAAAACAGCTCAAGGCACAGCAATAAATCATGTAAGCTCTTCGTGACAGGCCACCAGGATCTCACCACCCAAGCTCAGCTACCACTGCCGGAAGTTCTAAAATTATCTGAGGGGAACATGGTTCCAAAAGCAGCACTACTTGGGGCAGCCTACATCCTCTCTTTCAAAGTGTTCCTGGAAATGTGGGAACAAATATCTTGTCTGGACTCCGCAAGAGTGTTCTAAGTCTAAACTGCTAAGTCTTGGGAGGTGCTGATGTCAGAGACTCGTTTTGTCCCATCTGCGGAATTTATTCAAGTCTGTACAAGCTTTTTGCTAAGCTTTTCCAATTTCCTCAAACGTCAGTGATCCAATCTCCTACATGCCTGCCTCCACCCAGCTCTACTAGGCAGCCCTCAGGGGCCGTCAGTTCCTGTTTGTTAGTATCAGTAATTAGCAGCTCTACTCTCTTTAAAGACACAGGCTGCTACTGCAGAACACAGACCGTCCACTCAGGTGAGACACCAGAGAGAGGACGGAAGGACCATTTTTATGGTTCTGTGCAACAGAAAAGATAGGAATCCTAGGGACAAATCAATCTGAATTTGGATCCTGGCTTTGCCTTTGATAGCTTTACCACCTTAGAAAAGTAACCTTTTTTGAGCCTCAATTTTTCATCTGGAAAAAGGAGACAATAATATTCATTTCACTAAGTCCATGACAGGATTAATCATGATAACATGTGTAACATGCCTGGTGAAGAACAGTGGACGATCAGATAATAAGTCCATTTGTCCCATCCTATCACTTGTTTTTTTTTGTTTTGTTTTGTTTTGTTTGTTTGGTTTTTTTTTTTTTTTGCTTTTGCTTATATAAGTGCCATGTCCTGGAATCTATAACAATGCAATATATAATATGTCACCTTATATTCTACTATTAAATTCCTAAGACTACAGTAAACTCATAATTTCTCTTTGATGAGTTGATTTTTATATTCTTTAAACTGTTACTTTTTTTTTCAGGTTCCTTTCTATCTCCTTGCACCATTCTGCATTCCATCTCCTGTAGTTAGATGGTGTTCACCATGGAGACACAAACTCTTTGGAATACTAGTTTCTGGAATCCATAAGAATGCTAGATATTATGTCACAAACACATACACTGCACACCCAAGGGTTTTTGAATCATTCATTCCTTTGGAATTACCCTTTATACATATAAATTAATACAATATAAATGCAGATAGATAAAACTCATTCTTTAAAGTATATACATAATGTTGTTCCTTTACAAATCCAAGCATTGTATATGCAAAGATATTTACTTACTATGAATAATTATCCTCCAGATATTCTTCAAATCACTCATCAAAAAAGTCTACTAGGATAGTAGTTTTCAAAGTTTGCTGCATATTGGAATTACTTTTCACCTTTTATCTCTCTCTTCCTAATCTCTACTCTTTTAAAAATGGCAGAGCACTCATTATGCAGGAGATTATGGGATGAGCCCACATCTTTCAGACTTATTTATTTATTTGACTGGATGTGGTGGCAGACTTATTTATTTATTTGACTGGATGGGTGTTGGAGCCAAAAAGTTCTGTTAATTTCACCTTTAGCATTAGCTGGCTACCTGGCTACTTAGGGGAATCATTTGAAAAAGTTTTGTATTTATTTATTTATTTATATCTACAATGCCAGGGCTTTACCTTCACAGATTCTGCATCTGTGCTCATCAGAGATATTGGTCTATAGTTTTCTTTTTGTGTGTGTGTGTTGCCTTTGCCAGGCTTTGGTATTAGGGTGATGTTGGCCTCATAGAATGAGTTAGGAAGTATTGCTTCCTCTTCAATTTTTTGGAAGAGCCTGAGGAGGATGGGTGTTAATTCTTCTTTGAATGCTTGGTAGAACTCGTTGATGAAACCATCTGGTCCAGGGCATTTGCCTCTAGGGAGATTATGGGTAGTCATTTCAATTTCTTTGCTATTGATTGGTCTATTTAGATTATCCAGTTCTTCTTGGTTCAGTCTAGGTAAGCTATAAGTTTCTAGAAACTTGTCCCTTTCTTCTAGGTTGTTAAATTTAGTAGCATAAAACCCTCCATAATATTTTCTTATAATCCTTTGTATTACCTTCACAGGTTCTGATTCAGGTGGTGTAGGTGGAATCCACACTTAAGGCATTTATATTTTGTCTTCTTTTCCTTTTTTTTTTTTTTTTTTTTTTTTTTTTTTTTTTTTTTTTTTTTTTTTTTTTTAAGCTCCTTAGGTGACTCTAATGCAGAACTTGACATGAGTGCTGGAAGAAAAAGTCACATTCTGCCAGGCAGAGATGGAAACGTTAGAAAATATACACAAATGCAAGCACCTTCACTGATTTAACTCTAATACAAAAGAAAGTGCATTCACTTGATTAAATCATATCAAATCACTGCTTTGTGTACAATCAATTTAAATCAATGGTTAGGGAATCAGCACCTAACTGTGCACCTTGGGGATCTGCATGCTCTTGTTAATGCCCCCATTGCAGCTGCTCACTCAGTCAGTGTAGTTCTTCCCCAGCACGTTTGCTCCTCCCATAACTGCGAATCCTTGATTCCAGCCACCCTCAGCTTTCTCTGTGCCCTCAGGGTCTGGCCCATAGAGTCTCAGACACCGTTGGCACTCACTGTCTGGTTGTGGACCGAATGCAGAAGTGAGCAAGTAAATGAAATGCTGAGTTCCCTGAAACTTGCAGAAAAAGACACAATCCGGTTTCCTGCTTTCATGAAATGGATAACCTACAGTGAGAGTCATGTGATATAAATCCACGACACAATTATAAAACAACATGGACATCCTTCCTCCAAAAAAAATGTAATGGTTAAGGCATTTGCTGAAGGAATCGAGAGGCGATACCTTTGAGTGGTGAAAAGGCAAATGACAAACATAAGACTGAGAAGCTAAGGAAGACAGTTTTGTGGAGGCAATGAAACTTGAATTGGATCTGGAAGTTGTGGCAGAATTGGAGGGGTGAGACTAGGCATTCTGAGAATTAAAAGTGTGAAGATGATAATGATAGTAGCTGAGTGGTGACATCTGAATAAGGAGCTTGCGGCCCATGCAATTGGCATTAGTAACAGTTTTGAAGAAATCAGGTGACAATAAACTCTGAATGAGTGGGATTTGTTCATCACTATAGTCTCAGTTTCCAGAAAAATGTGTGACTCACAGTAGGTTCTTAATAAAAATTTGTTGAATAAATGACTAAATGAAGGAATAAAGAATGCAGTATCCATCTGGCATTTATATTTATTGTTCAACATTTATTAAGCATCACCTAAATACCTGGTCACATGCTAGAAACAGGGACACAAAGATGAATAAAAATGTCATCTTTGTTGTTCCCATAGTATATTGCAGTGGCTCTCAAATTTTCGTTTGTAAGAATCCTTTAAGGAGGCTAGTAAAAATATGGATTCTTAGGATTCATTCACTCCATAGAAATCCCAGAGATTCTGACTGAGAATGTGAGGAGTGGGGCTCAGGAAGTGGGGCTTAATCATTCCTTCCACCCATCACCAGCTATTCTGATGCCACTGACCTAAGGACAATACTTTGAGAAAACTTTGCCTAGAAGAAAAGATCCAACAAGCACCACACCCAAGAAATACCCCAACAACTGCAAACATCGGGTGGGAGGTGCCATAACACAAGTTCCCCCAGGAAATGACAGAGGTGGTGTCACTTGAACTGAGTGCTGAGGAATGAGTTGGAGCTCCCTAGAGAGTTAGGAGAAAGGAGGAGCTATTCCTAGTGAAAGGAACAGCAGGGAGGTGTGACAAAATGTAGAACACTCAGGGAATTGCAATGGGTTTGGTACTCCATTTTTCTCAACACAACAAAATATTTGGACAGTTTGGCCTGGTGGTAGGGAAGAAAAGATAGGCAATGCTTCAATTTTGTGACATCAGATGAACCAATGAAGAACTTAAGAATGTTATGAAGCACAGAGACCACCTCCAGGCTATGATTAGGTTTCTCAGAATCTAATTGTTTTCTACTGCTTAGATTTGGGTTCATGTATTTGTACAATTAGTTTAATATTTAGTTTCCTGCTTATAAGACCTTCAGTTCTCCAGCTTAGGGGAAACTGGGCTGAAAAAGGCAGAACAAAACATTTTCTTAGCACTGACTTCCTCTGTACCGAGAATTTTTTTGTTTTATTTTTGTTTTATTTTTTTTTGTTTAATCAAGTCAGTGTGGCCTTTCACCTCAATTATCAAGAAAGGAGCAAATGGTTTCCCAACTAAACGCAGATCATGTAGATACACTTTTCAAAGCAGGGATTTGGCTTGTTTATAAAAGCAATTGAGCACATCCGGAGATAATTTTTGTCACCCACACAAATCAGTAGGCTAATTTCTAACTTGATTGTCTGAAAAGAACACACAGAAAATTATCCCAACAACAATACTAATTGGTTTTTTATACTGATGCTCCTGATTCTGCTATTTACATGAGATCTATGGAAGGTGAATTTTGTGAATGATCCAAGGAGAAAGAACCAGGTTGACAGAAAACTACAATTCTAAGTACCTGCTCCACTCATCCTCGTGCATAATTAAACTATTTCAGCTCAGGCAGCCGTGGCGATTTCTCAAACATGAGACACATTTGGGGAAAAGACTGTCAACCATAAGTTTGGGGGATCCTGATGACATTAGCTCCTAGTCTACCCATCTCTGAAAACCATTGTTAATTTAAAGCAGTATTTGGGGCCTTCTATACCTGCAGAACATTTGGAGTGCTTACTCAGTCTGGTGGTGGCTTGGATATGGGGACAGTATCTACTCAGGCTCCTAAAGTGGGTCACCCCTTTCTAACCTGGCCATGCAAGGGGCTGGCAGCACCAGTGCATGTTAAGAGGGCCCCTGGGAGGCTGGCGAATGGGAAGCTGCTATTACCTCAACTGCAACAGAAGAGATTCTCAAGCCACCTAAAGGCAGGCTGAATTTCTTCTGCCACCTCGGAACGCTCAAGGCCAAAGCCGTGGCCTCAGCCAGCAACTGGGAAGAAGAAACATTCAGTGGTGGGCCCTCCACTTCCGCTCCTGCCTCCAAGCTATCCCGCTCCGGGGCTGCCTCGGCCTCTTCACTCCAGCCCCTGCGGCATTTCCTCCCCTTTTAACCCTTTCCCATTTAGGAAAGAAAAAGTGTGGCTCGCTGCCACGTTCATTTAATTTTACATAAACATGTTCTTTGAGGCTGAAGCAAATCTGACTGGTTTTCAATGTGAAAATACAATGTAAATACTGTTTTTGAAATTATTTCTAAACAGAACTTGTCTCTAATCCTAATGTAAAAATGTGTGTGAGGACCACTATTTGATCATTTTTTTCACCTGTAGGAATGCTACATTTTCTAGAACTTGACATTTTCAGCATTTGAGAATTACTGTATTTTGTAAATAAAAATAACACTACTAAAACCAGAATGCTATAAAGAGAATGATGTTGTTTGTCAAGACTATCGATGTACTAGAGCCATGGGAAAATAATAATAAAAGCAAGCTATTTCATAGCAGATTTGGGGGTAAGGGAAGGCCTGCGAGTTATCTCGGGGAAAACGCTGGAGCCGCAAGTGCCGCCAGTGAGTCGTCTCGGGGCAAAGGTGAAATGAGTTAACGAACAAACTAGTTCCCCTCATATGTACAGCCTGCCACACCACAACGAAGACAGGTGGGTGTTTGTATCTCATAGAGTGCTTTTGCAAGCTTTTTAAAAACTAAAAAACCATCTGCTGTTTCTACACCAAACATATAGGTTTGTACCATGTGCCAGAGAGGCCACTGTTTCTTTTTGTCCCTTTAAATTTGGAAGCAAATTAGAAGACATAGCTGCAATTTAATTGGGGAAGCCTGTGACCAAAAGTGGGGTCTTCACCTCCCTCCCTAGGACCCTGTTTGTGGGACTGTACCCCGAGGAGCTGAGTCACACTTACATGAAACAAGCATCACTGACCTGAACTTCCCTTTTTGGTCTCGTTTCCTGTCACCACTTAATATTTCCTCTCTTCTTCCTTTTGAAGTGTTTTTATTGCTCCTGATATCAATGGGAACACGGAGAGTGAAGCGGTTATTTGATCCTTTCACGTCCCAGTTGGGCCTGATTTCCCAAACTGCACTCCACATTTTGTGGTGTATGTCTTTGCGGAGGTCTTCCCAAGGACATAACAATCTTTCCCTTCCTGTGCACCGGCGGTTAGCTGCCTGGCATGCAAGTCCCAGTAACTGTGTGCACCACCGGCAGCCTTGGAAGTGCTACCTCCCCGAAAGGCACAGCCATGATGACGCATACTTTCTCAAAGCTGGACTCTAAAGCCTAGCGTAATGGACAGCTTTGCTTCCCGATCTCCAAAGCCAGGGACCCTATAGAGGATGCTCTATGTATGAGGGCTGTCCAGAAAGTCTCCAGCCACGTACTATGAAAAATAGAGGCTTTTATGGCTGGATTTTTTCCAGTCAGCCCTCCTGTACTACTCACCATGAAGGACACCTGCAGACAGTTTCATTCTGGGCAATGGCTTCCTGCAGCTCTCTACCCAGGAGCATTCATTCATCTTAGATTCAGCCTGGCAGAGGAGAGGCAGGAAGTAAGAGCTCAGGAATGATCCTCCATTATCAAAGAAGAGAGTCAGCAGTGAAGAGGTGTGAGCTGACACTACAGGGTGAAAACTGCATTAGTTTACAAACCTTTCTCCTGTTTGTCACTGATTTTTATTGAGCTCTTTTTCTTTTTCTGTTTTTGAATGTGGTTTTGCGGTTGAACCAAATTAGAATACAATCATAGTACAGAGTGATTACATCAAATAGGACCTGGCTTGTTATTTGATACTGGGGTTGAAGGCCATTTGTTGCCACTAAATCATAAGATAAATTGTCCTTTTGTGGTGTCTAATTGCTTTATTATCAGTTGCCACATCCTGAGCAAAACGAAGAGAATTCAAGCTGCAAACTGCTTTTGTTATAATTTTCCATGCATTTGGTCAGAACTTAAACTTTGTTACTAGCATTACTTACTTACTAGCATTGTCTCGATTCATTTCTCTAGTTTGCACATGTTCACATAATGAAAAAGAAGATTTCGAGTGATAAAGAGGTTGTTTAAATAAAATAGGCTTAGTGAATTTAACAATGGCAGGGCATCCTGTAATTTCCATAAAACATGTTAATATACCTCCAAAAATATAGGAATGGCAATATTATGACACAACAGAGGAAGAAACAGAGCTAACTTATGTATCAATGATGTATAAGATACTGTCCCTCATTATTTGGAACTTCCCATGTATATAACAACAATCTCTGACATGAATATTGAATTTACCACTTGTATCTTAGAAAGACTTGATTTTTATAGTCCTGAAAACAACACAAGGGTAGAATAAGATTAATAAGGGCAGGGAGTATACCAGGAAGGAAGACCTGGCCTGAAGAATTTAGACAACAAAAGTCAAAATTGGAGCATGATGATGAGAATAACATTCTAGAACAAAACAGAATCTGAAATACCCAAATGGGTTTTCAACTGAAGTCTCCATTGACCAATTCAGTCTGAAGATGTTCTCAATGTCATAAATTTGTACTGTAAAAATAGTTGCTCCTAAAGATGTCCTGTCTTTTCATCGTAAACATCATTGATTCGTAATTAAATCACCATTTGCAAAGTTTTGCTTAAAGCCCTTCAATGCAGATTATGAAAAATGTGGGGAAGATATACTCCTTTTCAGTCTAATGTATTAATTACTGTAAAGAAAAAAAAAATTAGTCCCCAAGATAACTAACATATAAAATGGTAAGAGAGCTACATCTCAGGAATTCTGTAGGCTAACTTCCTTGGCAGCTGGCCTATGCAGCTCACAGCAGCCTTCTCAGCAGGCCCTGGACCTGCTCACCTGGTCTTTTGTTTTGAACCCTTTTGAAGGTCTTCTATGTGTCTTTAGGATACAAAGAGTAAAAACAAACTCTTTCTGTCAATGAGGAGTTTCAAGTTCTTTTCCTGGAAAATTTCCCCATAGTCATAAAACATTTTTTATATCTCTAGGATTTAAACCTTTATTCATAAGAATAATATTAATGGCAAAATCATTGGATGTAAGTCTATAGTCTTAATTTATATTTAAGATTATAGTCCCTCCAGATTTCCTAGAAGAAATTTTTGTTTCATTCCTAACTCACATACACACACACACACACACACACACACACTTACACAATTGGTTGAGGTAGGATAATTATCATCATTAAAGTATTCTGAGCTATGGCTTGCATTTGTTAACCTGATAGAGTGGGTTTATCAGATTAGGATATTTCCCTTCTGCCTTTCCACACCTAGTTGCTTGGAACAATTAGTCTCACAACAAACTACACTTCCCATAAGAGGGTCATGGTTTGTATCCGTTGATTCTTTTTTCTGTCATAATCCCATTTTTGGTACAGCAGGCTTCTGCTAGTCCTGGACAAAGTCTTTTGAGTCTCTAAATTCTCAAGATGTAGAACTTTGAAACTTTTAAGAAAAAATATTTTTAAATAAATGAATTAATATCATGCATATGACAGTTTATTGAGAAATTCAAAAGAGAAATCTGGCTATGAGTCATATGCTTTTGTTTCACAAGAGGATTTCTTATCATATCTTTCTATTAATAGAAAGTGAAAGAAATTCTTTTGATGTTAATGTCAACATAATTTATTAATTTAAAATAATATTTTTAAGCAGCACGTTAATTGAGGATACTAAAGGAATGCAACTTTAATAGAAGAAAGAACTTTTGTCAAAAAAAAAAAGTGATTTCAATGGTATAGGATTTTTCAACTCCCAAAGAGGATAACTTTTCTAAATGGTACAGAAAATGAAAATATTTTCTTTGATAATGAAAATTAAAATGAAGTAATCTATGCATGTGTCTGGTGCAGTGGCTGAAATGCAATAGACACTCAATAAACTTTCATTTTTTTACCCGCTACTTAAAATTGACTAAGATAATGGCTAATAATTACTGGGTAATTCATGTAGTGCCAAGTGCTGTCCTATCCTTTTTACATAAATTGTCTAATTAAATCATTACCCAAACTCCCTAAAGTTAATACAAAGTTATTTCTATTTTAGAGATGTGAAAATTGAAACACGAATGAATTTGTAATTTGCCAGTGATCCCACAGCCAGTAAGTGGCAAAGCAAAATCGAACCTGAGTTTGTCTAGCTCCAGATTTGTGCTCTTAATCTATACATTATGTCTCCTATCCCCTCAAAAGTATCATTCTAACTTGCAAAAGCAAGGTAAAAGCTTCATGGAAGAGGAAGAATATAAGTTGGGTCTCTCTCGCAAGCCTATGACTATGCTGAACATTGGTATGAGCATTGGAAAACTCAACCAGAAAGGCACGTTACCTGTCTGAAATCAGTCTTTGGTTATACTGCCAAGCACTAGATAGACATTGCCTGGATTTCCAAACGGAAGTATAAAAGTTTGGTTAATGGATCTCTGACAGAGTCATACCTGAGAAAATAAAATAGACTTCTCAAGGGATACAGAACCCATATAACATACACTATTATCTCTAGCAAACGAGAAGGTAAGAAAAAACTTAAGCATTCTTCAAATTCAACACTGTTTTTTACCTGGAAGCAATATTATAGGTGTAATTGCCTAAGGTGCAGTTGGGTAAGAAAACAAATATAACTAAATAATATTTTTCCAGCAAACATGTTGTCACCACTAACCTAGGTCAAAGCTCTGTGTTTGGGGAGATGCAGGATAAAAAATTAAGTTAAATAGATCTGTTTGCTACACAAGTTTACAATCTTGAGTTTCTAATAAAATAAGTTTATAATAAAATGGCAAGAATCCAGGGCAGTATGTTAGATTCATTAATATGTTTTAATTATTGCAAAAATAGTACAAGGAACAATAGGAGTTCAAAGAAGGAAGAGGGATCACCAAGAAATAACCAAGGTACGTTTGAGCCAAGCACTGAAGAAATGAATAATATTTGGAGAGAAGCTGTCAGAATAAAAATCCAAGCATTAAGGGATAATGCAAACAAAGGCATTCTGATAAATAAGTACAGAGACTTAACTGAACCCTAATGTGCCCCTATTAAAGTTCTACTACTTTTTTCACTGATTTATTTCACCAGCGTTTTACAAATCTAAGGAAGAGATATCTACTGACTATGCCTGAATGTTTATGGAATTTGGTCATTCAGTTAACTCTTCCTATTCTGTTTCAGGAAGGGATTTCCTCTGGTCCTCAAGGAAATTGATTTGTTTAGTGAGGAAGACAGATAAGTAAATACATTGCTAATTTAACATGTAATAGCATAATTTAAACATTTCTGAACTTGGGAATAAAAAGTCATGTCAAGTCTAAAAGGAAAGAATTTTTAATGACCTCCCCACAAAAATCTATTCATCTTCAAGGTTTTAAATGTGTTTTCTTTGTCTAGAATAGAGAACAATGGAGGTGAAGGGCAAAGGAACCCAAATGTCTGGGGTTAAAGGAAAAGGAAAATGAGTCAGAAAAACATATTAAAAGAATTTGGGATGAGTTTTGGTTTGAGAAGAATAACACTCAAGAATAAAAGAGAATTCCTGGGACCCAGACAAAGACTTTATCCAAAGAAAAGATTATAGTGTCCAGGAAGCTGAAAACAGTCAAATCAAAAGAAATAACTAGGAAGATTGTGTATTCCAAGAGCTGGCATGCATGTATCACCTTATAATGTGATTTGGGGAATGGAGAATTAAACCTAAAGAACATAGACTCTATATAATATTATTATAATCATACATTTAGATGAATATTTCTTTTTTTCATACTATACATATTTTCCACATACTAATACATCCTGGAGATCTAGGTCAGTGAATGTAGCTCTACCTTACTTTAAAATATTTTTAATTTATTTTTATTTTTTGTTAGTTTCAGATATGCAAAACAACATATCAGATCAATATTTCTGCTGAAATAAATGCATGAATATGATTGGCATCTTAGAAAAAACTTATTCTGTCTACAGAAAAGAAATCATATAGATTGAAAACAGAAAGAGATTGGAAACTTAGACTAATCCCTGTTAAGAATTGAACTGTTCATAGACACTGTGAATATGATTGAAATCACCAAGACAAAAAAGTAGACTCATTTAAAACAAACAAACAAAGAAAGAAAAGCAAAACCAGGACATAGCTGTGAGAGAGAAAAACTTTAGAAAGGGGCAGTTTGAGGTAGAAGTTAAAGGTAGAAATCTGATTTTAAAACGGGCTTTGGATCTAAATAGACATTTTTCCAAAGAGGAAATAGATGGCCAACAGGTATATGAAAAGGTGCTCGACTTCAGCACGGTACATGTGGTCAGCCTAGTCTCACTGGGCTAAATTCAAGGTGTCAGTAGGCTGACCATATGTACCATTTGAAATGGGACAGTACCATTGTTTTCTGTCCTGTTAAAAACGGTTGTCTGGTCAGCCTAGAAGTGAACCCTGTGAGATGGGGCTGCCTTTGAATCATCACATCTCTGCATGGCTGAACTATTCATTTTCTCACTTGCTCCCCGCATCACCACCACTTTAGTAAACAGAGGAATTGTTTTAAATCAAGTACAACATTCGTGGCCTTCCAAAGAGGTCAGAATTATTTTAATTAATTAAGATGTCTTCCCTTGCGTATGCTTTTTGAAGCTGATTGATCTAATCAGGCCAGCTGGAGAGATTTGTCCCATCTTAAGAGGCAAATTTCAGCAGTTATTTCCCTTTTCAGAGGCAGTAGGATCCCAAATGGTGATAGCCAAAGTTTAGCAAAAAGACCTTGTAAGTCACATGGAGGAAGTGTTCTGGTAATTATTTTGGAGTAGTCAGCAGGGAGAGCGTGTTACCACTGCCACAACTTCATTTGCTTTCACTCTATTGAAAAATAATGTTAATATAAAGATTTATCTATCAAGAGTAAAATATTAGGTTCATGCCTCACATATGCAAATGTTGGATTTCAAAGAAATGTAAAGAAGACAAAACAAACTTACTTTAATGAGAAAGAGAGAGAGAGAGAGAGACCAGCTGTGTAAGCATATTCAGAACAAATAAGGAAGGTGCTACTTACAGAAGCAAAACTAGTTGCAAATCAACACTAAACAAATTAGGATTACCTATCAATTTTAGGGAGATAGCAAGGCTGATGCAATCAATTTAGACAGAACAGAGAGCAAGTATTTTTGGACATGAACCCTTTCCCTCATCTCTCAACACAGGCAATTCAGATTGACCTAAAACTTGGGAATTCTGCAGGCATAAGTAACTCGGGAAGAACAGGATCTCCAGTGGGTAGAAAACTGAAAGATGCTGAGACTTTAGGAAGCAGTACAGACATACCTAAAGTGAGTGACCACAGGAAGGAACTGGGTCATACTAGGCAACCCACTGAGTGCTTAATTTCACTTCTCCATTACGTTAGTTTTTTTTTTTTTATATATTTCCTTCATAAATTATCAACGTAAGTTGTTACTTTGGTCACATAGATGGAGAAAATGTCCATGGATCTATTCCATTACAATGAGAAGTAGTAATATTTCTAAATGATTTCATAGTTGTAACTGAGAGCTGACTCATTCTTTTAACAAATACATATTGCAACCCAGCTTAATGCCAGGCTAAGGCAGAAAAATAGCATTCAGTCTATAATCTCAATGATTTCATGATCTGGTAATCCTCACAATAGTCATGTGAAACAGAGGTACAATTCCCCACTTCTAGGTAAAAGAAAACATCTCAAAAATGTTAAGTGACTCATCCAAGGTCATACACTAAGAAATGACTGGGCAGGCACATGAACATACATCCACCTGAGGTTAAGACCCATCTTTCACCATATTATGTGGCCGTCTTCTGGACTCAAACCCTTTTATAAAAAATACTTTATATCTTTACATTTTTGGTTCACATTCTATCAAATGCCTATGCTCACCAAAACAAAGAGAGTGCATGACTGCAAAAATTTACAAGCCTTTTTATTAGCTCAGTTTCATGTAATATGGCCCTAATTCTGCAACTAACTAACTTGCCTGGCAATTGTGACTGTGGTGTGTTCATTCCAACTTATGCTGATGAAACATGGTTAACAATTTAAAAAATACTCAAGAGAATTTTTTAAACTTAAATTTTGAATTGTTTATTCAGTTGTAATTGCCTCATGAGGATTTTACAGTCCATAAACACTACGGCTCTCAGAGAGGGCAGAAAAGCCACGGCCTAGATGAGGTCACTGAAAGGTTCTGAAAGGAGGTCAAATTTGAACTCTCAATAGGTGGTTGGGATTTGGATAGACCGATGGGATAAGAAAAGCCAGGTTAAAGAAAGATTAAAAGGCATCATAGAAAAGAAGTTCATAGGATTTTCAGAGGCAGCAACAGAACTAGTTTAGAAAGCAATAGTGTTAATGCAAATGTGGAATGGTCCCTGAAGAGTTCTATGGAAGCTCTTAACCATTTCTTCCAGACAGGATTAATGCCTTTCTTCTCTGTGGTCCCAGAGCACCTTTTTTTTACACTTTGCATCATAATTATTTGTTTGTGCTATCTTATTGACTATTAAATCCATGTCATGGGGATTGCAATGGGAAAGCAAGAAATTATTGATTGACCGCTGGCTAAATGAATACCTCTTCCATTGGTTGTGAACTCTATGGACAAGGCTGGTGTCTTATTCATCTCTGTATCTCCAGCTCTGAGCCAACACCATAGGCATCGATAAATATTTATTTTAAAAAAAATCAGTGAAAGCGTTCTTTGAGAACCTATTGATTATATGGAATTTACCATACAGAGTATTGCTTATTTTATTATTTGTAAATTTTGTGCTACAAGATTTATATCAAGATTTTCAATAAATATATACATATATATACAAGTGCTATTTTGCTTTTTCTTGTCCTTGGTCTTCAGCTGTAATTCAATCTTTATTACGTAGGATTTAGTTACATCTGAGTTCTCTGGTCTGATGTCATCACAGGGATCCCAATCTCAAGTCAATATCTGAAAGATAAGTTTTCTGAAAGCTACCTCATGACTAATACAGATACTGAGGAGAACTAAACAACATTCTGTGGAGAACTAAAAATTATTTATGCAATAGCTTAAGTCCTTAAAAGGCTCGTCTAGATGAGTTTTATTACTATTTGAGCGGCCATACTTAATCCAGTCATCTTTTATTATGTGGAAGCACAGCTGGCTTGATTAAACTCCCTTTCTAGAATGGGTTAAAAAGCAGCAAAAGACAACATTCTGTAATTGGGTGGCCTTAAAAGGGAGAGATCACATCTGATCACCGACCCTAATCCTCTAGTTTAAAATGTCTTTATCCCTTCCAGGAAAGACATTTTTAATTTATTTAAAGTATCTAGGATTAAAAGATTAGATAATGGTTTGGAACTGAAATGTGGTTTTGATGAAAACAGTGGTTGAAGAGAACTCCTCACCAGACATAGACAGTAGGTAAAAAGCTAATAGGGAAAAACAGAAAATCATGCAGCCTGCAGCTCAGCTTCGGCGAGCAGTGTTCGCCACCTCTGCGCAGGCTTCCCGGGGAATGTCATTGATGCCACCTAGGAAACCCAGGCCACATTCCCTTAGCTCCATTGCATCAGAAACAAGACTCCTGCCTGGCGGATACCATCTTGTGCTGTCATTGTTTCTTGTCTATTGTTCCTTCTGCGAACAACGGTAAGGGTGGTGACCTATTTACCTTTGCAATCTAGTTCCTAAAATAGTGTCTGTGGCAGAGTCAATGTTTCATAAACGTGCACCACCTAGAAGTGTGTCATTGAACCAGAGTGCTTCTGAGAGGGTGGTGCGTCTTGTTACCAGGTTTATGTCTTGTTATCATTTAAAAGTCTTATCCAACAATACTGTAAAAGCAACAAGGCAGAAATGATTAAAATAATTTTTCTGAAGTAAAAACTGACACTCAAGAAGCTTAAATGTTTGTCCAAAGTAACAAAAATAGTAGTTAGAAGATTCAAGAACAAACTCCCAAGACTGAAGCAAATTTGGGAATCCTAATCATGATGTAGACTTAGGAAATTTAGGAAGGCAAATAGAGCATAATTTCAGTAATCATGGATCATAGAAAGTGAAGTATTAGAAGGTTGACTTAAAAAGAATAATCAGTTCTTCAATCTTGAAGAAAATAATAATGAGTGCTTTTATTGTGGTTGCCCCAAGCAGTTAGATACCAAAAATTCCAATTAGTATTACTCCATGTGTACCATATTAAGGAACAGGTTTCCTTTGCCCTGCTTAATGTAAAATGATTACTGTATCCTTTAACAAGGATGTATTTATTTGATAACCACAGCCCATTCATTGTTAGCACTCTGGTTAGCCATGGAATGCAGGCGGGGCATACAGGAAAAAGGGCTAGAAAGCTGTGGCTGTGTCTAGGGAAATAGTTCTCACTTTTGGCTATACATCAAATCACCTGAGGGATTTTTAACAACTCAGAATCCCAGGCCACAAGCCAGGATATTTATACCAGAATCCTTAGGTGTGTGTGCCACCCAGGCATCAGCATGTCTGAAAATTCCTTGGGTAACTATAAGGTACAGCCAAAATTAAAAATCACTTCCTTCGTGAGTCTTAACATTAATTTAGTAAGTCACTCCCAGCATTTTTTCAAAGGAATGGAATGGAAAATATGATATAAAAGGGTATTCTGCATAATAAAGGTAGAATTTGTTTTAATAAAACTTTTGTTTTAGTTTTGTATGTGTGTGTTGTGTGTGTGTGTGTGTGTGCTGTACCGTGTTGCAATGTAAAATACACTCACTTATGTATTGTGATTCAAAACACTTGATCGATACTGATGTGTATGGATAAGACTCTGTGGTCAAGGAAAATACACACATGAGTCAGTGTTCTCATTTTCTTTTTCACTTCACTCAGGATCAGGTTTGTGGATCGGTCATACTTTAGGAACTTAGACACATTTCATGGGTTGAGAAACTGCCCCAAGACAAAGGGTCTGACTCAAACTTGGTGGTATAGGGAAGAAAATCTGTGTTTCAATAGATTCTATAGCACACCCTTCCAGGTATCTTGCTGTAGTTCTATGGAAGCTACGTTATAGTTCTGGAAATTACACATAACTGATAGAAATGAATGCTTGTCTACAGGCATGCAAATGCTGTCCTTTCCAAGAGTGGTTCAACTGACTTCCCTCCCAGCTTGGAAGAAGCTAGTGTTGTGTCCCTACACACATTCATTTCAACATACCCTTATTTCATATATATTTGTGCTTTTGTGATTTCTCCTTTAAACCAATTGTAACATCAGTGTGATTCCCTCATTATGCGTTAAATAAAATATTTAATACATGTTTACTTTTCCATTTCTATAAGAGTCATGATATCATGCTTTTTTGGAAAGCTAACTTTAACAGTGATAAATCTCTCTTTAGAACAACAAAGGAGACCATGGAATATAAATGAAAAAAAAATTTTATTCTGTGGTGTCTCTTCTATGGGCCCAATGGCCACCATTCCCTGTCCCCATACCATCCTTGCAACCTGCCTCGGTCCAGCCACAAACAGGATCTGAACTCACCACAGATGGCGAGCTTGGATCTGACCCAGGAAAATCTTGCCCATGGCTAAGGTTAAGCAATAATACCATGGTATGTCTGTGGTTTCATGCAAAACAGAACATGCACATATGCTGATGAAATCTCGGAAAGCAGATGATAGAAAAAACCAACAAACTGCTGAATTTACTAATTCACCTCTTTTTCCCCCTAATGGATTCAACTTCCAGTGTACCTTCCCTGTCACGTGACGTAGTCTTTCCAAAAAACACTTCTTGGAAACGTCCTTTTCTGGCATCATGATAAAATTGTACACTGAAAAACTTTCCACTATAAAATACCTAGAAATTATAGGAATAATTAAACAAATATCCATCTAAAAATATAGCTAAAGTTAAAAGAAAATAGAACAAATGGTATTAGAACAACTATACACCTGTACAAAAAAAATGGACTGAATCTAGACATAGACATTATACCTTCACAAAAAATAATTCAAATGGATGATAGACATATTTAAAATGCAAAATTATAAAACTCCTAGAAGATAACACAGGAGAAAATGGAGATGACCTTGAGTGAGGTGTAATATTTTAGATACAACACCAAAGGCACAGTCCCTGAAAGAAATCATTGATAAACCAGACTTCATTAAAAATTCCTGCTTAAAAATTCAAGAGAACAAGAATATAAGCCACAGAATAGGAGAAAAATATTTGCAAAACTTATCTGATAAAAGACTCTTTTTCAAAATGTACAGAAAACTTAAAATTCAACAATAAGGAAACATACAAGTCAATTAAAATTGGGCAAAAAAATCTCACCAAATAAGACATACAGATAGCAAATAAGCATATGAAAAGATACTTAACATCGTATGTCCTTAGGGAATTGCAAATGAAAACAACATGGAGATATCACTGCACACCTATAGGAATTGTCAAAATCCGAACTACCAACAACACCAAATGCTGCTGGGGATGTATGGCAACAGTAACTCATTGCTGATGAGCATCCGAAATGATAAAACCACCTTGAAAGACAGTTTGGCAATTTTCTACAAAGCCAAACTTAACATACAATCCAACAATTGTGCTCCTCGATTATTTACCCAAATGAGCTGAAAACGTATGTTCACCCAAAAACTTGCACACAGATGTTTATAGCAGCTTTATGCATAATTACCAACATGCCCCTTAGTAGGTGCATGGATAAATAAACTGTAGTGCATCCAGACAATGGAATTGTGCACATCACTAAAAAAACAAATGAGCTATCAAGTCATGAAAAACATGGCAGAACCTTAACCTCATATCGCAACGTGAAAGAAGTGAATCTGAAAAGGCTACTGATTGTATGATTCTAACTCTACGACGTTCTGGAAAAACCAAAACTACAGAGACAGCAAAAAGATCAGTGGTGGCCAGAGGTTAGGGGGAAAGGAGGGATGAATAGGTGGAGCATAGAGGCTTTTTATGGTAGTGAAACTATTCTGTATGATACTGTAATAGTGGATACATGTCATTATGCACTTTTCAAACCTTATAAAGTGTGCAACACCATGAGTAACCCCTAGTGTACACTGTGGACATTGGGTGATAATGATGTGTCAACGTAGAGTCATTGATTGTAACAAATGTACCATTCTGGTGGGGAATGTGGTTAGTGAGGTGGCTATGTAGGGCAGCAGGGGCAGGAGGTACATGGGGACTTTCTATGCTTTTCTCTGTTTTGCTGTGAATCTAAACTTGCTCTAAAAAATAAAGTCTGTCATTAGAAAAAGAAGAAAGGATGATTTTGTTATTCTGCAAAATAAATAACAAGGAAGATTTTAAGATGTATTTGTACATATACTAGCTGAAGACCTAGCACTTGAAGTAGTGTCATTTCTAGATGGCATGAATAAAGTCCACTAGCAGGCACTTCTGCAAAAATGGCCACAGTGCCATATTGGCCTGGAAATTGCAGGAAGTGTAGTTTGCTGCTGAAGCTCCTAGTGAGAGTCCATTGGAGAGTCCCTCACAGCTCAGTGAGAAGCTGAGAGGCCAAGCAGAATCTTTCTGCATAAGCTCCTCAGGATTTCTGAGAATCTCACCATCCTCATCCTTCTGGTATTTCCTCCTGCTCAGGACAGAATTGTGTTTCTGTGATTCTTTTTATTCTTCAGTTATGCCACCATCTAAAATAATAATATGCTAAATTCTGAATATTTAAGATGCTTCTCTATTAACACATTGCCTCAAGTAAGCAAGTTACGTGCTTAGTTTGTTGGTTAGGGGAAAAGGAAAGCAAATACGTATGGAGTGCCTCTTCTATGTACTGTGTACTTTCACATCTCAATTAATCCTCACAAAATCCCTGTGATAATAGCATTAATATTAATAATAAGAACTAACATTTATTAACCTCTACATGGATTATCTCATTTGATTTTTATACAAAAATGAAGTAGGTATACTATTCTCCCCACTTTAGAGGTGAGAAGCACTGAGGTTTAGCACCCTTAAGAACGGAACTAGGAAGCCATGGCATTAAAATTTGAACTTGTTAATCTTTCCCACACTTTTCATCATGATGCAGTACTGTCTCCCTGCAAATTATAGAGCATTACCTCTATTTTAGATATGAAGACATAGGTTCAAAATGTGCTCAAATAACACATTTAATAAATAGCTAAGTCGGGTGTTAAACCCAACTGTGTATAACCCCAATATCTGGGTGCTGCATCTTGCACCGCACCTCATTCATGCAAAGAGTAAGTTTTCAGGTTGATCTAGAATGAGGTCAGCTGTCCATTTCTCCATTGTGAGCCTGCAGGTGGGAATAGCTTTGATATGTTGTACGACATAGGCATGGACCACAATGAGGCTAAATAAGAATGAATTGGGAGGAGCCAACACTATGTCATGACTAGAAATGCATGTCTGGTCCGACCCTCCTGAGCTGGCTCAGTAGGAGAATCTTGGTCTCTCAAGATGGGCCTATGACAGCACAGGCTTTGTACTGCAAACTTGCCTTGGGTTCCTTCCTCGGGTTTCTTCTTGCCAGAAAGCAAAAAAAAAAAAAAAAAAAGGTTGTTTCCCTCCCTCCATCACTTCTTCGTGTTTCTCTTTCACTTTGGTTTGCTCATCTGTGGCCCACCCAAGAACAGGGGAGAACACCTGGCACAGTAGAAAGAACTTGGGTTTTTCGTAAAACAGGCCAGGAATTCGGCATGGTCTATCCACATGACCTCTTCTAGGTTCTTGTTTCTTATTGTGTGATCCAACTGCATGGGAAAATGTTAGAGATGCAGAATCTCAAAACCCAGCCCAGACCTACTGAATCAAAATTTGCATTTTAACAAGCTTCTTAGGTGATTTGTACATATACTGAAGTTTAAGAATCCTTGGTCTGAAGCAGGATCACTAAGGTGCCAAGCCCCAGTTTCCTTGTCTGTTAAATGAGAATGATGAGCAGGGTATCTTAGAGCATGATAATAAATGCAAAGGGCCTGATACAGAGCCTGACTCACAGTAGGTATTCAATAGGAAAGCTCGATTTTGTGGTTGTTTTTACATATTACTTATCTCAATTCTCATGTTTTTGGCGGGGGTGGGGGGTGGGTGGGTGGATATTTTTCTTGCTCTAAGGATCTTTTCTACTAACATACAAAAATAGGTCAGGGATTTTTTTTTTCCTTATCAAGATAAATAAATAAAACCCTTCTCCTGATCCCACTCTGTCTGTCTCATAGTCACATTTGTTTTCTTTGTTTCCTTTCACAGTGCAGCATCTTGAAAGAGTTATCTGGGCTCACACTCCTTGTTTTCTCTCTTACGCCCACTCCAAGCAAGCTTCCATTCCCGAGGTGCCACCAAAACCAGTTTTCTCACGGGCACCAGTGACTGCTATGCTGCTCAATCCAGGGGTCATTTCTCTGCCCTCCTTTAGCTTATGTGCTGGGACACCAGCATTCTTTCCATCTTGAGACATGCTTTCATTTTGATCCCAGGAGGCCACACTCACGTGGTTATTCTCCTATGCTTCTTGCTATTCCTTTAGACTCTTCGGCTGGTACTTTCTCTTCCATATCTGTACGTATTGGTGTGCTGCAGGGCTCAGTGTCTGCATCACTATTTTTTTTCCTTTATTTATAATTACTCCCGGGTGACATCATTCAATCTACTAGCTTTAATCATCTAGTCAGTGATGATATCTCAATTATATCTCTAGCCTGGAACTTCTCTCCTAAACAACAAACCCATGTGGACCCCTGACTATTGCCATCCATGGAGATATGTGTGGTTGCTACCTCATTTCTTTCATATTCTTATGCCAAAAGTCACTTTCTCAGCGAGGCCTGCCCTGGGCATCCTAAAGTTCCAACTCCCCCACAAAACAATTCACATTTTCCTTTTTTATCTTCATGGTATTTATCCCTCTAACTATTTTATATAATAGCCTTTTACTTACATATAGTTATTGTGTCTCTCCCCCAACTTGAATGGCAGCTCTATGAGACAAGGCTTTTTGTTTTCTTAGTTCTCCACCATAAGCTTTAGCATAGTGCATGGAATATAGTTGTTGCTCAACAATCACTGAATGTACGTATAACCCCATGGTATACTTGAAAGGACACAAGTTTAGGCTGGGCATTCCCATGGTCACAGAGCTAGTAAATTGCAGAACTGCGCACTGAATGCTATTCTGCCTGACACCAAACCTCTTACACTGTCTCTATAGGAAAGAGTTTTACGTGGTCACTTTAATTCTTCAGCTTTCATTTTGGTAAAGACAGTAGACTCTTGGTTAACCAGAACTCAAGTACCCGGCACTCTTAAACAACCAGCAGAAAAATCGAAGAAACAGTACTACATTTACCTGGCATAGGGGCCGGTTAGCTGAGTCCACTGTAATATGTTTGGGAGGACTCAGGGCTAGCCTCTGGAGCAGGGCTGCAGTCTCTACTAAGAAGTGTTAAAACGTGGTCAAATAATAGGGAAGCGTCCAGATGACATCCTGCCTGAGGCATCTGTTTCCAGATGGTCCCCTCTCAGAGAACTTGATTCAGAGCAAAAACAGAAATGTGTAATGCTTCCGCTTTATTCCTTCCTGTCATCCCCTCTTCTCTCTCCCTTCACAAACAGTTCGAGCATAGTCTTCTCACAGAATGAGCAGAAGAAGTAGGAGTTTGTCATTTTCTATGGTTCCCCTAAAAATGAGGTCAGGTTTAGACTTTCAAAAAACAAATGTGCTTCTTTCTCTGACTAGAGAGTCAGAGGTATGCCCTTGCCTTTCCCTGCCACTGCGGTCACAGCACTGGGACTGGTGGAGATGGAGGACAACTTCTTCATAGGCACGACTCCCGGCTCTGCTGTTTTTCAGGGGCGCTATCTAGACTTCTTTGTTTCATCTTCTTTATCTACAAAATGGAAAAAATAGCACTACTTTGGAAGGTTGCCGCAAGTATTAAAGATAACACACAAGAGCTCAGGGCAAGGCTTACAAAGTGTTTTGAAAGTCTTGTTTGGGACTACAGTAAAACCAGATCTTATTTGTAGGATTTGTGGTTGTTTATTCACTCCAGCAGTACAACAGATGGATTGGCTTCCTTGGGGTAAAAGGAAAGAGTTTTACAGATCCCTGGTGCAAGCCATGTTGCTGTGTAAACACTTTGCACATGTTATCTCTTGTTCTCACAAGGACTCTGTAAAATAAGTGGGATTTGCTCCATCTCAGAGCAGAGGCAACTCAGGTTCAGAGGTGCTGAAGAACTGGCTCTGGTTCATAGAGTCAAGTAAGTGGCAGAGTGAGGATTCCAACTCCGGCCTAACTCTGAAGAGCCCAATATTTATACCAGAACAACACATCTATCATCCCACAGACCCAAAAAATAACACGCACCCCTGGTCTTCCTCAAGGATTTTTTTTTTCTTTTTGGTATGTGGGTAGTTCCCTGGCTGGGAATCGAACCCAGGCTGCAGCGCTGACAGCGCCAGCGCCAAAGCCTTAAGCCACTACACCACCAGGGACCTCCCAAGGATTTTTAATGCATGCTAACCACACACTGAACTATGAGTATTCCTAGATCTTTTTTGAGTTCTACTATTATGTGTTTCTTTTTTCTTTTAATTGGGGTGACATTGATTAGTAAAAATTACATAGGTCCCAAGTGTACAATTCTACATTACACATTACATCTTCTGTGTGTTGTATTATGTGTTCATCACCCAGAGTCAGTTCTCTTTCCATCACCATATATTTGTGTCCCTGTCCCTTCTCCCCCATGCCCCTCCCCACTTACCCTCTGTTAACTACTAAATTATTGACTGTGTCCATGAGATTTGCTTCTTTGTTGCTTTCGATTTTCTGTTAACAATCAAACTAGATTTCTCCACCCCTTTCCCTTATTTTACCCACTCACCCATCCCTCCTCCCATCTTAAAGAAGTTTCTCTGACATACTTTGTAGTACTGTTGGTGGTTATAAATTCCTTTAGCTTTTCCTTATCTGAGAAGCTCTTTATCTGTCCTTCAGTTTTGAATGCTAGCCTTGCTGGATACATTTTCTTAGCTGTAGGTCCTTGGTTTTCATCATGTTGAATATTTTCTGCCAATCCCTTTTGGCCTGTAAAGTTTCTGGTGAGAAATCAGCTGACAGTGGAATGGATATCCCTTTGTAAGTTACTACTTGCATTTCTCTTATTGTTTTTAGAATTTTCTCTTTTTCTTTAACTATTACCATTTTAATTATGACATGTCTCAGTGTGTTCTTGTTTGGGATCATCTTGTTTGGGATCATCTTGTTTGGGGTTCTCTGTGTATCCTGTACTTTTATGTTTGTTTCCTTCACCAGATTAGGAAAATTTTCAGTCATTATTTCTTCAGATAATTTCTTGATCCCTTGCTTTTCCTCCATCCCTTCTGGCACATCTATTATTCTGATATTTATATGTTTGATATAGTCCCAGAAGAATCTCAATCCACCCTCATTTTTTTGGAAATTATTTTCTAACTGTTCTGGCTGGGTGTTTTCTGCTGGCTTTTCCTACAAATCACTGCTTTGTGCTTCTGTTTTATCTAGTTTAGTGATTTTTATTCCATTCTACATTTCAGTTCATGTAGTTTTTCTCTCTCGTCCTTTATAATAGTTTGTAGATCTTTGATGCTTGCTATTTCTCTGTTGAAATTATCATTCAGTTCCTTAAGCATTTTTATAAGCAGTTGCTTTGAGCTCTGTTTCTGATGGGTTATCTGTCCCCATCCCTTTATTTTGAGCTGCTGTTCTCTGGTTTCTTATTTTGGCGGCCTCTCTGGACACTCACTGTTGCAGTTTCTTTGGTGTTTGCTCCTGATACTGGGCAGGCAGAGGTCTGTGGGGGAGGGGAGTTTGCGGTTTCGTGTTTCTCCTGTGGCTCTGGAAGTTGTGCAGATATTTGGGACGTGGTTGTGCCTTTCTGTTCTGGGTTTGACCCGCACACGGATTCTGCCCTGAGCTTTGGAGTCAACTGTCCTTTGTGCTGGTCTTTCAGTTATGCTGGTTGTGAGCTGAGAAACACACGCAACCCTCTCTCCTTTTCCTCGGCAGGAGCGTTCACACTACGGCTCCTCGCCACCTAGTTGCTCCCCCTCCTCTGGAAACCAGAGTGAAGTCCGGCTGCTGCATTTTGCAGACCGGTCTGCACCTCCTGGGGGCAGAGTGAGGTGGGAGTGCTATCTCATGCCCGACCTGAGAGCCTCCTTTCTTCTGTCCCTCAGACCGAGTGAGGTCTAGGCCACTCTCCTGATGCCTTCTTCCTCCTCCCTCCCCCAGTGGTGAGTTCCAAGTGGGGACCCAAGGCAGCCATGTCCTAACTCTTCCCTTTTATTTCTCTTTTGTTTAACCCTCTGCCCACCTGTAGGTACCTTTATGCCACAACTGGATTTTAAAGCTGTGATTGTGCATTGTGTAGAGGGTCCTTGGTTGAGGTACAGGTGTTTTATTAGTTGTAATCCTCACAGGAGTTTTTTTAAGGTCCCTCTCATGCCGCCATTTTGTTGCCCTTCCATTATGTGGTTATGTGTCTCTTTGTAAGGACCAAAAACAATAACAACTAAAAAGAATTTATGAGAAGGAATCTCAGAAGGAAAAGGACTGGCAATCATGATACTCCTTTTTTTTGCCTCTTCTGAATTTTCAGTGTGATCTCTGTTCTAATCCCTCCAGCTTCTTCTGCACCTTGTGCGATGTAGCGTGATGAGCAACAGCATGGATTTGGCATCAGACTTGAGTATAAATCCAGCCTATCTAACTAGTTGCTGGGGCCTTGAGAAATTTATTTAACTGAATCTCAGAGCTCTCATTTAGAGAATGGGAATATTAATCCACCTGGTACTGAGATGGATGTAAAAGGCTTAACACTTCCTCTCGCTTAGTATGATTACACCAAATGCTTATTTGGAAGAATAACTTATCTAAATTTATACTATGATATCGATGCCACAGGAGATTTAGAAGGAAACCCTATTCAGCTCAAAAGTTGGGTCCTTTTAAAAGTCTCTGAGCATTTTCTTTTCCTATTTGCTTTTTCTCCTGAGAAGGGAAGTGGCCATCTGTTTACACTACTCAAATCCAGAGGTTTAGGTTTAGATGCTTGCTTCATGGAGAAATTATTCACATTTTCCAACAATTTTAATGAAGTTTGCAACTGTTTCTAATCTACCTATCAAAAGTAGTTCAAGCTAGAGTCTCATTAATTACTGATTGAACTATTAACCAATATTACTGATGGAATGGTGGTTGAACCAGTCCTATGGAGCAATAATTTCTAACTTAGTTCACTGTCACATTCCCATTACCTTAGAAAATTCTGGCAATTAGCAGGAATTCAATAATGAATAAATGTACAAATTCACTTTTTGGCAAAGTGTCTCTATTGGTAAAATAATTTGAGTTAGTATCCCTAGTATATGTACATTTGTATATTCAATTATTATATTTGTATACTATTTTATTAATATATTATGTACAGTAAAAACATATACCAAAATAGAAACTAAAAAGCAAATAAGAATGGAAGTTCTAATGCTGTTATCTCATGTTCCAACAGTTCTCTCTTAGGACTTCAGGGGGGCAGAGGCAGGACAGGTAAGAGAAATACTAGCAGTGATCCCCAACCATCATTTAGCTTCTTTGCAATTCATGCCCAGCTGCTTAAGCTTCCACAGTCTCCAATTCTTTCACTTTCTTCTCCCCTGCCCCCAAGGAGGAACCCAAAGGATTTTGTAGATGGGCCATCTTAAAGGTATAAAATTATATACCTTCCAGAGAATACATATAGAATTCTATACTATTGTTTGTTTCCCCAAAGTGCCTAGAAAATGGTCAAAAAGTATATTACACACACATTATTTTCAGGTGCTAAAAATTAAGGCATCACTATAGCCTCAAATGCCTCCTCAACTTCTTCTGCTAAAAATAATAATAAAAATAAAACAAACAAAACAAAAAAACCCAGCAATTTCCCAAGAGATGGAAGAGTCATCTTTTCTTTCTAGTCTCTGCAACTGGAAACAAGCCAATCTTCCTCTCTCCCTTCCTAATAATCTTCTGTGTCAGGAGGTTTCTTGCCTTATCATTCTGAGATCATCATGTAACAGAAGAGGAAGGACAACTTTTAGGAGAAAAAAAATAAGTGCAAGAGAGGAATGAAGGACAAGGAAGTCAAAATGATGCAGGGCTGGGCTGGAGAAAGTTTTTATTAAAAGTGAAATTGAGAGGTGAAGACAGAATCTTCATGATAGTGATGGGTTGAGAAAGATCTTGAAAGCAAGAGAAATGAGAAACAAGAACTTTATGAAGGAAAGGGAAATGAGAAGTTTGCCATGCGATATAAATTGGGTCCTCATCGATGTTTTATAGGTGGTCATAATAAACATCTGAAATGCCTCAAATTTCTTTCATTTAGCAGACTATGACTTTGAATGAGGCTTTGTTCCAGACAATGTGAGTAGCAGAGAGGCCTAGAGCATTTTTCAATCTTTCCAATAGTCTATGAAATGATACATCAATCTTCCAAAAGGGTCTGAGCCAAACTCAAATAGTACATTATCTCACTTTGAAGTATACTCATTGTAATTCAATGTAATCACACTTGTACACTCATGCTGCTCCAAATGATCAGTATAGTTCTCTGCTTGTGATAAATACTGAGGAAATCAAATGTATTGATTAATAATGCTATTTGGTAACTAAAAGGAAATCCTTTGAAATTTGAGGTGTCCATACTCAGGAAAAATATAAAGGAGGGGCATAATATTAGAAAAGTTGGGAGTCATGCAATTCAAGCATTTAAATTCCACAGCATGATGTAACAGATTAGTAAATTAAGAAACACTGGATCTGGCCATTAGTATTTGGTTTCTGTGTTTACTATAAAAAGGATGGCTCACCTGCAACTCCAAGGATAAATTGCTATAGGTCAAACAGCAGGGGAGAAACTCAGAATTGGAACATCCTCAAAGACCAAAAAATGTTGAACCCAGGTAGGACATTGTTAGGCAAAGAGAATTGAAAAGTATCTCTTGATCACTTCAATCTCAACCTTAAATCTCACAACCAGTTGGAAAAAATAAAAGAGTGGGCCCAACATTAACTACTATTACCCCATGTTATGAGCTATTCATAATTCTATAGGTAGTAATACCCAAACCAATTTATTTCTTCAAATAAATCTTTGCTTTAGAAAATAAATGTTAACGTTCTCACATAAGTAAAGAGGGATGTAGAAGTATTGTAGGATTTATAATAGCAACGAATAAATAGGGAAGAGAAAGACAGAGAGAGACAGAGAGAAAAAGATTTAGAAATGGAAGAGTTAAATCATCTATACTAAAGAATTTTGCCAGTAGTTAAAAAAATAGGGTAGAATATGATTTCACTTATATGTAGAATCTAAAAAAACAAGATAAACAAACAAAATAGAAACAAACTCACAGATATGGAAAACAAACTGATGGTTGCCAGATAGGAGCAGGGTCTGGGGCAATGGGTGGTAAAAAAGGTGAAGGGATTAAGACGTACAAATTGACAGTTATAAAAATAGTCACGGGGATGTACATAAAGCACAGCTTAAGGAATATATTCAATAGCATAGTAGTTACTATATGTGGTGTCAGGTGGGTACTAGGCTTATTGGAGTGATCATTTCCTAAGGTATGGAAATGTCTAAACACTGTTGTATACCTGAAGCTAGTATAATACTGTATGTCAACTCTAATTGAAAAAAATTTTTAATTAAATAAAAATAAATTTTAAAAAATGAAAGGAGGGTAGAGCTACATTTACTGACCCAGATCTCCAGGATGTATTACTATGTGAAAAAAAATTATGATTTTATTTATGTTCTTAAAATTCATACAGTAACTACACTTCTTGTGTGTATGTGAGTGTATCTGTCTCTCTGTATGGGGAGAGTAGGATATATCATATGAAATAGGTTATAGTTGACCATTTGTGACCTGCAAAAAGAGCAATTATATATGATCCTACTTAATAATTATAGAGGAAAAGATATGGAAGAATATATATCAACTAAAGAAACTGGTTATCTCTGGGAAGGAGAGTAGGACTAGGGATCAATGCTTAAGGGGACATTTTGATTATCTGAGTTATTCAAATTTTCATCATATGGATTATATTTGTATCATTTATATGATTAAAACAGGTGAAATTTACATTTAATCATGGAGGAAGGAAAGAAGACAACAGGCAGGCAGGAAAACATCATGCCTACCGGAGGTCCAGAAAAATTGGGGCACCATGGTAAGAAGGAGAAAGGGTCATTCTGAAGATAGAGACATCAAGGATGAGAGGGATGACTCAAGACAACTTCAAGAAAATACTGCTATGGGGAGTTCCCTGATGGCGTAGTGGCTTAAGGCTTTGGTGCTGTCAGTGCTGCGGCCTGGGTTCAATTCCCAGCCAGGGAGCTACCCACATACCAAAAAGCAAAAAAAAAAAAAAAAAAAAAAAAAAAAAAAAAAAAAAAAAAAAAAAAAAAAAAAAGAAAATACTGCTATGATCTATGTATGTTCTGAACATACCTCTGATACTTTCTTACAAGATTACACAGGATTTAAATTAAGTTCAACAGATTGGAAAAAAATAATAAAGAAATAAAGACAGCAAAGGCATCTGATCTTATTAGGCAAGAGGAAGCTGGAGTTAAAATAAAGCTACCAAGAAATCAGTGTCTTTGGATGAGTTTCAGATTGTTATGTGAGTCACACACAAAATGCCAGTTGATCCCTGGGGAAGATTAATTCTGATGGCAAAACAGAGAGAAGAACCGGCCACACAGTTTATGTAAGTGATTAGAAAATGTGGAGGTAAACTCTTAGGCAAGACTGTTAATTCCACACATGCAAGTGTCAGCAGTTACTCACCAATTGGACAGCACAACCAGGTCATTATCTGGAGCCTGCTATAGTGTGTCAAGCATGTAAGTGCTCACTAAGTAATGGTTAAATTGATTTTATTTATGAGCACTTAGCTTTTAAGTTCAGTGGCTTCTTTTGGGGGTGAAAATGACTTTGAAATATTGAAAGGTAACTGAGAGCTAGTAATTGTATCACTTTATTAAGTGTTCCCTATGGACCTCAGACACAGGGATTGGCACATTACATGCATTATTTTATAAAACTCACTCAATGATCTTGTGGTTCTTAGATGAGGAAAATAAGGCTTAGAGATATCTAGTAGTCTGCCCAATGTCACACAGCAAGTAAGAAGAGTGGTTGGGAACTGAATACAGATCTGTCTAATACAAAGCATGGATTTTACTTCACAAAGAAATCCAGTTTGAGGTCACTATTTCTCCACCTTCGGTTCACGGACCATTGAGGTAAATTCTGACTGTGTCCCACCCAAGCACCTAACCCTGGCCTGGCCCACATCTTTATTCCCCTGTGTCTGGGGCAGAGAATCTGGGGAGTCTTCTGACCCGTGTAAGATTTAGACAGGGAACTACTGATCTAAAGATGCTATACAAATCACACCAATAAGTCTAACAATAAAAATGAATTAAAAAAAAATAAAGATGCTATACAAGTATGCTTACAATGCAGTATCTGGCTTTTATTACAATGTAATAAACATATACATTCATAAACATGTACTTACGTGTTCAGATAACTATAAAAGCTATTACCTGGGATACCTTTGTAAGTTTGTGAAAGAAAATCAGGATAATTATGCACCTACACAGGTACAGCCAGGTGAACACATCTACCTTACACTTACTAAGCTTTCAAACGCCACCTTCATGACATTTTGTGTCCTGAGCCCTCGTTTGAGGATGGTACCAGGTCAGACCAATGACACTGCTTTGCATGCCTTTTCTCAGGAAATCCTGAAAAAGAGAAAGTTGTGCATTGGTGATTAATCTGTTAGCACTGTTAAATCTAATGCTGTTGGGTTTCAAGTTGGGTTAGCTCCTGTAACATCCAAGGAAGAGAAAGAACTAAATACAAAATGCTTCCCCGCTGGGTCAGTGTTGGGCTTATCCCCTGGGGCTCACTGATTTAACTTAGATTTGGTGTTGTAGCTGATAAGGGGCCAAGGTGGAAGTTCTCCGCCTCACGGCATCCTTATTTAGCCTGTGAACCAACTTACTTTCCTCTTTGCATCTCATTTCCTCAAAAATAAAATGAAGGATCTGGACTGGATCAGCAGCTTTCAAATGATTTAATTTCAATTCCAGTTAAAAATACTTTTTATGGTGATAAAAAACACATGACCTAAATTTACTCACTTATTAATATATTATGTACATTGCTATATAGCAGATCTCTAGAACTTTCCTCTCTCATGACTGAAACTCTATACCCACTGAAAAACTCCTACTTCCCCCTCTCCCAGCCCCTGGCAGCCAGAGTCTGCTCTCTGTTTCTATGAGGATTACTTTAGATGCCTCATGTAAGTGGAATCAGGCAATATTTGTCTTTTGGGGATGAGTTTATATCACTTAGATTAATGTCCTCAAGGTTCATTCATGTTGTAGCATATGACAGGATTTCTTTCTTCATAAGGCTAAATAATATTCCATTGTATGTATATGCCACATTTTCTTTAGCCATTTGCCTGTGGAAGGATGGTTCCACCTCTTGGCTGCTGCAAATAACACTGCAATAAAATGGGTGTGCAAATATCTGTTCGAGATCTTGTTTTCAATTCTTTCCAGTAGTAGTATTGCTGAATCATACAGTAGTTCTGTTTTAATTTTTTGAAAAGCCTCCATTGCTGATTTGCATATCTGCTGCACCATTTTGCAATCCCACCAATAGTGTGAAATTGGAGTTTGAAAAGTTAGGTTCCAATTTCTCCACGTCCTCACCAACACGTTATTTTCTGTTCCTTTTTTTGCTTTTCTGTTTTTTGATTTTGGTTATGCGGTGATACTTCAGCATAGTTTTTGACTTGCATCTTCCTAGTGATTAGTGATTTTGAGCATCCTTTCCTATGCTTTTTGGCCATTTGTATACTTTCTTTGGAGAAATGTCTATTCAAGTCCTTTGCTCACTTTAAAATCTGATTGTTTGTGTTGTTGTTGTTCAGTTGTAGGGTAAAATACTTTAAACAAAATAAATTGAGGTCCATGTGTTATCTTTTAGATTTTAAAAGGCAGTATTTATTTCTAGGATAGTTTTGAGAGGAGAATTGGAAAACAGATATAAATCACATAGATTGGTTCCTGTTACATTATTCAATAAATCTTAGTCATCTTTTTTCTTCTGCATCATGTAGCCAAATTTATTTCTTTTTTCTTTACAACCTTTAGGATAAAATGAAACTCCTCCCATTATATTTATGGATGTATTTGAACTTCTCATAAATGTGTTATTGCTAAGAAAGTATCTCTATGTGGTTGATGCATATCTAAATGCTCATGTAAAATTGCTGGTTGAATACAATACTATGTGATACCTCTCAGGACTCAAACAAATGTCAGACAAAGCCTCTGGTTTATCTGCTTTTCTCATAGTATTGCATATGGTTGGGCGATAAAAAGTGAGTTCCAGGTATGATAACCCATAACAATATGTTCTTGATAGTGCTTATCACACATTTCAGTTGCTCACCTGACATTTATAATAAATGATTCAATCACTTGTGAGATGTTGATGATTCATTCAGTTGCAGCTTATAATTTTTCATTGTTAGCAATTTTCTTAAAGTCAGTAATCACTGACAGCATCATTTATTTTCACAGATAAAGGCAAATTCCTCTGTCAGAAAATTTCGGTGGCTCCACACTGCCCCCAGAACACTGCTAAAAGTCCTTGGTTTGATGTGCAAAGTCCCTCTGTCATCTACCTCTTAGGCGTCAGCCAATTTGGACTCATTTATTCAGCAAATATGTGCTGGGCGCCCACCGTGGGGGACACTGTGCTGCACCCTGGGGATGGAGTGAATCGGACGGCATCTCCTCATCCTTGTGGTGCCCACCGTCCACACCGTCTTTCCCAAACACTCCCGGGTTCCCCACCTGTGTCTGCTCTTCCTGTTCCCTGACTGCAGTGTCCTCTCCTCTTCCTCTCATCAGACAATGACCACGTGTCCTTTAAGGTTCCCTCCCCTGAGGTTGTCCCTGATCTCTCCCCGTGTGTTTCTGTAGCACTCCCCATGCTCTACTTTGCATGATATGGGAAGTGCTCTAGAAATGTATTTATTCTAGCCAGTTTTTACAACTCAGCTTATTCAAAACGCTCAGTTGTAAACTCATCATGAACAGGAATCACATCTCATTCGTCTTTTCATCCTTGCTGCCTGGCCCGGTGCCGGGCAGCTGTGTAAGATGAATAGAGATTTGTTGGACTGATGGAGGCAATGATTCCATCTTTGGCCTCCTGGTGCTATGGTCAGGCTCCTGATTCCATCTATGTATTTTTGTCTCATTTATAGTGACTAATGTCTCTATTGGGTCTGAGAAAATGTCTTTGGCCTGTGATGTGGAACTCAGTCTGTGGGAGTTTCCCCCAAGTTTAGTGAGAAACATGGGGTTAACGTGCACTTGATTTTTGAGAGCATTCACTTGTTAATGTTTATTAGTGTTCTGTTTACTTCTTTTGGTAAGGAATCTTGGCTTTTTCCATTTCCATTTATTTTTTTGTTTTTAGTTTTCAGCAACTGCTTGGAGGAGAGTGAAAAGAATTTATTTTCTTCCAAGACAGTAAGGTGACTATTGTGTGGAGGATAATCTCTAAAGTCTATTGGTCATATGACTGCTGAAATGACCTAATTATTACTGTAAAAGATCCTTTTCATTTCAAAAAAACTATTGACTAAACTTAATTGCTTTTTGATTGTCATGCTACCAAAATATAGTCATACTAATAACCAGGGATTTTGTGATTTGAAAAAGTGAGGTATTTATTTCTGTTTCCATCTTTAAATAGGATATGTCCTTCTGGAGGATTTTTCCTTAAAAAAAATCCATAGTCACATATTTACTTTCATACATTAATTCAATTGTGAATTACATGGGATCTTTTTTACTTGCATATATTTAGAATTTTAGGGGATTGGAGATTAAATCTAAATTCATCTCCATATATCTCTATCATCTCTATCTAATCTATTTATGATTGTTTCCTGTATCTGTAGACTTCCTGTTTGTCCTGGCTCCCTGTTGTGCATTTCCACCAGATGCTCTGGTGAACAAGATTTGTCAGGAAATTGAAACTTGCAACCAAACGGGAGAAGCCACTTGTCATATAGCATGTTTCAACATTGCTCTCTGAGCATCACGATTTATGTAATCACCGTGTCTGAAATAAATATAAATTTGAATTGGTAACAATGTTAAGTTTTGATTTCATGTGATTTAGTAGAGAGTTCTTGATTGGAAATTCTACTTGTGGTTCTTCCAGTAACTTTGTGGTATTAGTAGCCTTTTAACTTCTTTGGGAATTATATAGTCTACAAAGCCAACCTTATAGTGAATTTGAAGAAAAAAATAAAATTTGTCCATGTGAGAGAGCAGTGCTTATAGGAAAGAAGGCAGCATGGCTACTCATGGTGAGTGAAAGGGAGCAAATGACTGCCAGGGCTTCTCGGGGACGCATCTTGGAAGGTATAGGATGCAAAGGACAAGGTGTGGGCACCAGCCAGGTAGAACCTGGTGGAAAAAGGAGAACTTAGAGTCATTGCAGTAAGTACATAGGGAGTTGGGGGTTGGCTTGAGTACATTTAACCTAGGGTATTTTCCCCTGAATTATGCCAGGGATATGGTGATTGCCATAAATGGATATCAGAAGTAAAACACAAATGGGGAAAAAACATTTAACCAGGCAAAGCAAGAAAATAGTTTTAAAGAAAAAGGAGCCAAGAAAAAGAAAAGAAGAAAAAGCAGATTCTGGTCATTGGATCTTCTGTATTATAGAATAAAGGAATTTTTAATCCAAGATGAGGGTGGTGGTGGGGAGAACTTTAGGGATCACTCACGGAGTAGCAAGTTATCAGAGAAAGAAAGTCCAGAAAGTCACTTACTAAATGAAAATAAATGGAGTTAGACACCATATTTCCAGCTGCAGATGTCCATCTGCTGAGGCACAAAATATAGGACATAGAGTACATCTGAGTTCTTCACCTAAAGAGACAAGTCTAATGCCATAAATATCAATCCTATTTTATTAAATGGAATTCACAACCAAGATGTAATAGAAGGATATTCCTTTTTCCAAAGCACAGATCTGATCAGGATTGCTGGGGAGTAGGAACAGTGGCCCAGGGTCTCTAAAATGAGTTTACAGGAGCAATCTCAGAAGACACTTGGCGGGAACGAGAGAAGACCCTCATCACACAACATACTCACGGGTTCAATTTAGGAATGTGGCTGACTGAAAATAGAAAACTGAGCAATGTTTTAAACAATTGAGGATGTTATTTGTCTCCTGGAATCTTTCCCCTTTTCCATTCTACTATACTTGACAAAATAACCATTGCAAATGGAGCCTTTATGTCCACATTTCAGGTTAAAAGAAACAAGTGTGATATGCAGAAAGTCAAGGTTGCTGCTTATTTTCTTCAAAATGAGCATCCCTTCCCCAGGACATCTACTATCTTCAGTGCACAGAGCGTTGTCGTAGACCACCCCAACCCTTACTGTTGCGAAATCTAGTTATTCAGCTGGTCTCATTTCTATTACATAAAGAAAAATCATTGTGTTAATAAAGGAAGAAAAGGACACTGGACAGACAAACACTAGGAATTAGTATTTTAAATAAATTCTTCGACTCCCAGCCAGGGAACCATCACAAAAATAAATCCTATAAATATTAACCAAAATAATTCTTTTTCTCTATATGAAAAACTATATTTAAAAAAAACATAACCAGTTAAAATATACCATGATTTTTTAGCACTGTATTCTACCTTTTTATCATTTTTAAATAATCCACTGAGTTCAGACTTTTTTAAATAGCTTGGTTTCTCTGTCTCTGAAAGCTGTTGATAGAAGATGATAGACAAAAGATTATAAAAGTTGGTATACATAGAAGAAATGCAAAAATCTGAGGATGGGGAACTAAAGAGCACTAGAAAATTATAGAAATAATAACTGAAAAAGTTCTAGAATTCTCACCCACCAGTTGGTGGACATAAAAATGTGTTCTGACAACGATTGCTAAACCAGCACAGAGCAAAATATAGTGGCAATAGAAAACCTCTCCTCTCTGGCATCTGGTTAAATTAGCTAAAAGCAGAGAATTGAATATGTTTGTTACCTTAGTTTTGAAAATTTAGCTTCAAAGAAAGTGCAAGTTGTTTTTTTAAATGAAAGCTATTTTCACAAAAAGGATATAGACCCACATAAATATATCTTTGACAAAAGAGCAAAGGCAATGCAATGAAGGAAAGGTAGTCTCTTCCACAGCTGGTGCTTGAACAACTGAACATCCACACAGCAAAAAATAAGGAGTCTATATGCAGAGCTTATGCACTGCACAAAAATTAATTCAAAACGAACCATAGACCTAAATGTAAAATGCAAAACTTTTAAAACCCCTAGATTTCAGAGGAGAATATCCAGATAACCTTGGGCAGAGCAATGACATTTTAGTACAACACCAAAGGTACAATCCATGAAAGACATCACTGAGAAGCTGGACTTCATTAAAATAATAATAAAAACAAAAACAAAAAGCTCTGCAAAAGACACTGTCAAGAGAATGAGCTAGCCATTGGCTAGAAGAAAATATTTGCAAAAACATATCTGATAAAAATTCTTACTCCAAATATACAAAACTCTTAAAACTTGACAATAAGAAAATAAAAAGTCTTGAACGGACAACTCACCAAAGAATTTATACAGATGACAAATAAGCACATGAAAAGATGCTCATCATCATATATAAGTAGGGAATTGCAAATAGAACAACATTGAGATGCCACTGCAGACCTACTAGAATGGTCAAAATCCAAAATACTGACACCACCAAATAATGAAAGGACGTAGAGCGACAGGAACTAATCACTGGTGAGGATGCACCTAAGGTTCCTTTCTGGTCCTCTACTTACATGCATTATTTGCAACATGCAAAAAAAGCTAGGTTTTCATATTTGCTGAATTTAAGTTGAAAATCGTATTTTTGATATGGTATACACTAATTTGTATGTAATGTGAGTCCTCAGTCAAGTGCAACTATGTGAAATTTGGCACCTTAGCTTGAGTTCAAATTTATGGGAAAAGTAAAATGAAGTCTGTGTCTGAACAACTCATACAGAAGAAATTGTCCCTTTCATTTCTCCAAATACCTTCAGGCTGTTCTAACACAATATAGCCAAGATGACACAGAGGACAAAGCAACAAGCCTTTTCCTCCTACACGTCTCGTATTCCTGAATACAAGAAATGATTTCTTATAAGCATGAAAGACACTAAGAATCTAGACTTGAAATACTGAAAAATCTTTTTCTGAGAGCATTTATAATCATGAGTAACCAAGTACGACTACTGTTATAGAACCAGGAAACAAAACATTTCTGTTTAATGATGAAAAGGAAGAATAATGGTATCTTCTAGACATACATGAATGCAACAGCCCCATTCTCCCTAAGGTCTAGGAAATAAGGGAAATAAATGCTGCCCTTTTAGAATGAACTTTACTTTTATGAGGAAGAGGAAAAAAATATTCTAAGTCCATAAAAATAACTGCATCAGTAGGAATGGCTGTCTAGATGAATGAAGAATAACAATTCAAGTAAAGCAAGAATGTAACAGTCGATGGAGAAGCACAGAAGAGGCGAGAACAGCTCAGCAGGGACAAGGTGGCATTTGCCAGGGGGCTCAGTCCTTCCCAAGCGACCGCCTAACACCTAGGTCAGCTTCTTTTTTGAAATACTAGGTACTGATGCACCAGCAACGGGGTGGGTGTCCCTGCCTGCTGTGTGTCCTGGGAAAGAGATGGCCCTGCTTATTTTATGTATTTATATATTTTTACATATATAAATATATTTCTATTTTATATATTTTACACATATAAATATATGTATATCTTTTCATGTATAAATATATTTACATATATGTTCCACGTATGTATATTATACATTTAATTCATGGGAGTGCATACAGGACACTGTGCAATGGTCATTCACTTCCATTGGACAAATATTGAGCCTCATACAGCCAGCCTCAGGCCCGGTTCTGAGAACGGAGTGGGGAACAAAACGAAGGTCTCGTTCTCAAGGAGCCTGTCATCCAGTTTTGTCCCTTAGGATTTCTTAGCAGGCCACCCGTTGCCCCCCCAGCAACCTCGCGATAGCAAGCATCTTCTTTCAGTGCCCGGAATTTCAGTGAAATACGGTTAAGACTTCCTGGGGCACCGACGACCCGGCAGATGATTACATCCTTCTACCGCACAGAGAGCTGGGTCTTTCACGTGGCAGATAACACGCGTGTGGTGCTTTGTAGCCCTGAGCTATGGCACAAGAGAAAAAAATAACGTGGTTCAGGAAGAAATTCAAGGAAATAAATATATTCGACCTGATCCTGGATGATGAGGCTACTTAAGGCTGCTGCAGTGGGGTGGGACGGAAGATGAGGGAGAAATAGCAGCTTCCTCTGGTGGCTGATGTCGAGAAAGACAGCGTGTTTCCCTTCAAAGATCTCTTAATGCAGGTGTTCGGCGTGGACTATCGCACTGCCGTCACCCGGTTACCCACAGGGGCTTGTCTCCCTGAGGCCCTCGGGTCACCTCACCAGGAAAGCATGCCTTTATTCTGTGCAATGAAAATAACAAAACGGTACTGCTGGGTATGTAACAGACATACAGAGAACATCCAGAGAACGTGGAGACATAAAGAAGAATTTATAAATGAAGAACAAACCATGAGTCTGATTCATAAGGGAATTTTCAATTTTAGGAAAGCAGCAGAGTATAGCATAAAGGAACACAAACTTTCAATTACAAGTCCTGGCTTAGGCGTGCTCCGTCATTACTCACTGTGTGATTACAGATGTCTCCTGCCTTAAAGCCCCAGCTCTGTCATTACTCACTCTGATAGCAGAATGACTGATAGATTTTATTGAGGATTTCATCATCTGGAAAGACTTGGTGTCTACCTTGAAGCAGCCATTTTGCTTTTACACTTCTCTGTTCGGCAGGACAATCCACTTGGAGTGTGGACACCGGCATGGGGTTGAGATAGGGAGGGAGGTAGATGACCGTGGCCAGAGAGTCAAGCTACCCTCTCTTCACCCAGAGGCCTGTCCTTCACCTCCTCAAATTAAGCACAGGAGTCCACTGTGTACAGCTGTCTACACTTGCAAAGAAATCCCTCCAGGCTGCTGTCGCTGGAGGAAAGGATGACTTATCATTGCATTTGTGGAAAGAGCCTGTAATGACTTCTGGCTGGGCTAGAACCAGAGCCTCGGAGCACTGGGCTAGGGGAACTGGGGCTAGCAACTGCCCATACAGAGTCACAGCAAATCTGTTCAATGCCTGGCATACCATAACTTCTCTCCAAAAAGTGTTCAGTTGGAAGTGTAGCTGGTTCAAGGGCAGGGACGTCAAGGGCAGGGAGAAATAAATCAGAAACTGATAATGGAATATTATTTGCTGAGAGATGTGAAGATACCCTATGCAAAAAAGGGTTCTCTGGTGCAATAAATTTGGGAAACATTGCAAATTAAATCGCCCCCTTTAAGATTTGCATTTCACGAGGGTACATGAAGGCTCTTCCTTCAATCACTGCCTTGACCCAGGATGGCCTACTTTTGGATCTTCAACCACATCCATGTAGTTTAGAATTTGGAGTGAGTCATTTCCTCTGCCTGGAATCCCCTTCTTTCTAATCTTCACATGACTGCCTCCTTCTTGTTATTAGGATCTCAGGTTAAATGGCACCTTTTCTGAGAAACCTTCCTGACCAACACATTTAAACCCATCTTCAGCCCACTCTACCAGACAGCTATTTCCTTTTTCTGCATGTTAAGTAATCCCTACAGAAGCATGAAATTTTCTTCCTTTTCATCATTGAATCTCCAGTGCACAGACGTGTCTGGCACAAATGCAGCATTCAGTGTTTGTGAATAAATTGTTGAATACACATCCGCTGTTTTATATAATATAGTTTGGAATATAATACCTAGTTTCAACCTTTCCTTGTGGAGGTGAGGAAATATTTGCCCACAGAGATCCATGGACCTGCCCCAGCCATGGCAGTCACTGCAAGCACCAGGAAAAGCAAGGCAGACCTAACTCTCAGAATGAAGGAGAAGGAATCAACATCTCTCAAGGGACCCTTACGTGCTTACAGCTTCTGTCACTTGGTACTTACGACAACTCTGCAAGCAGGACCTTACGTGTGTTGCTTCAGATGAGGAAACCAGGGCTCACGCTAATAAAAAGCAGGACATAAAGTTGAACCCAGGTTCAAGGGAGCCCAAAACTCATGATCGTTATACTGGACCACACTGCCGTATCCGAGTGGAGGAATCTACCATGGCCTTAATCATCAGTGGTAAAAAGTGGAAGCATGCCCTAATCAAGTTAAATGCAAGTGCCTGCCCACTGGCACTGAGGTCGAAGGTCAGAGCATGCCCAGAAACAAGCTGCTGAGTTAAATCTTCTTTGCTCCTGCCTCTTAACACATTTCGTACCGCTCACGAGTTTCTCGTTTTTCACGCACCTGAAGTGAATATTGATCTGTAGTTATGATGATTTAAATAACGTGAAGTTTGCCCCAAAACGTGCGGTCCCTGGCGAATGTCTTAGAGATTTCTAAGGTATGCAATGAGCAGCACTGGTTCCAAATCTGGAGTTAGGACCCAAGTGATTTTCACTAGAGGGCTTCCAATGTGGGAGCAAGGAGCAAGGCAGGTCATCAGAAACAACTACAATGGAAGTGAACTTGGAGCCATCTAAGAAGCTGAAACGCCTCTGCAAACTATTGGTTTACTTATTTATTCAATTGACACACAAATAGGCAATTTAAGACATATGTCATTCATTGAACAGGTACTTAATGAGTGTTTGTCACCTCCCAGGCACTGTGTTACATGCTGGTGATACAGTGGTGGGTAAGACAGAGAGTCCCTGTCCTATTCAATAAACGCTTCATGAATGAATGAATGTAGGAATTAATGAATTCAGCTAAAGATTTGTAGGGCTTCAAGAGGCATGCACTTAGCTTTGGCAAAAGATGGATATACATATTTCTGGGGGAAAAGCATTAGATTCCCTCACCATTTCTTACCTGAGTGTCAATTTACTTTGGGTAAATTTGGTTTGGACTTGTGTTCCAGAAGAAGCTATTCTGCTGTGCCTCTGTTTAATGAGGCATATTAAACCAAACACCAGCTACCACCTGCTTCCTCCACCCCTGGGAAGCTGACACCTGAGAACCTAATCTGAACAACTTTAAATTAAAACCCTTTTTTTACTTTCAAGAAAAGATGTGATATGACCTCCATCAGGGTTCTCCAGAGAAAGAGAACCAATAGACTTTGTATGTATTTGTCAAAAGGTTTATTTTAAGGAATAGATTGTAGTGTAGATTTAAGACTGCCAAGTCTTAAATCTGTCGGGCAGGCTGGCTGGCTGGAAACTCAGGCAGAGTTTTAATGTTTACAGCCTTGAGGCAGAATTCCTTCTCTGAGAAATCTGTTTTTGCTCTTGAGGCCTTCCTTCCACTGATTGGATGAGGCCCATCCACATTATTGCAAGTCATCTCCTTTACTGAAACTCAACTGATTATAATAATTATATCCACAAAACACATTGACAGAGACATCTAGACCAGTTGTGTTTGAACAAACCACTGGGCACCAAAGCCTAGCCAAGCTGACTTATAAAATTAACTATCACAACCTCTGAAATAGCCAAAGCTTTTTGTGTGACTTAACCAAGTCATTTGGTTAATTTATTGTTTTATCTTTCTCAGCAATAGTCTCAGCAATGGTCTTTTCAACTTCTGCTGCAGAGTTCTTATTCAGAAAATGAAACAAGTGAAGTTAGCTAGAAAACCAGAACAAAATTATTTTTCTACTGTTTGCACTGCCCAAAATGCTACTGGTCTTGAAGGGCCTGACTGTGTGCTATGCATTAAAATAAACAACACTGTCCAGTAGCCCAATTAGCGCTGTCACCACAATAGCCAGGATGCCGGCAAAGATGGTGAATTATCGTGGGGGGCTGGCTCCCTTAGCAAAATCAGGCCCAAAGAAACTGTAAAGGAATATATAGACGTTATAGGGAGGAGGGAAAAAAGATGAAGAGGAGATGAAGAAAAAAAGAGGAGAAGGAGAAAGAGGGGGGGAAATGGAGAGGGAGGAAAAGGAGGCAGAGAGAAGAAATGGGGAGGAGCCGGGGGGGAGAGGAGGGCCATGAGAACCAGCTGGGTGCACAGAGACCTGTGTTGAACCGGCATGTGTGTAGAGGGTGGGGGGCAACGGCAGTGAGCAATGGCTGCAGCCTAGGAAGGGTGGCCAGAACCGTGAGGGAAAAGGTTGAGGCAAAGCAGCGTAAATCGTGCTCTTGCCTCGTTCCCTGAGTTCTCCTGGGATAATCATTGCCTGCTGCCTCTTTGCAGGAATCCACAGCAATCGCCAGAGCCCAAATGCAGGAAACAAAATCACAGCAGAGCAGAAGCCAGCTGCAGGATGACAGCCTAGCTGGCAATCCCCAAGGGGCAAGAACTATACACATGCATTTTCGTTCACAAGTACTGTTGCAAAAGGCCACAACCTGTGTACCAGGAATCATTTCCAGACCCCTCTCCGTATGGGGATCTTTCATCATAAATACATTTATTAGCAGCAGTTGTTTAAGCAAAGCTCAAATTTGGCTCTAGAATCATCTAGATATACTTGCATCTGTGTTCTCTGTATCCGATCTTATCTAGATAATAGACAAGAACAGGTCATGACTCCTGATGCTTTTCTCTGCTTCTTCCTGTGCAGTATTTTTGCTCTCCAGAGTCCCATCTGAGAAAATTATCTGACTGGGAAGCAAGCCAGCCTTTATGTTTCCCATCAGTCATGATCACAATTTATAACTCTGTTGTATTCGTGATTATAGCATAACTCATCGGAGCTGGAGAGGAAATTAGAGATGGAGGTTTGTAAATGAAAAAACGAGAAGAACTGAAGAGGAAGGTGAATGGTGCAAGGCTATATATATGGTGGGGTAGGGCCGTGGAGATGAGTAAAATCCACCATTTTTTTAACTTCTGCTTCAGAGCTCTTTATCACACAGCTTTATTGAATTCCCTACTTGCAGAACATTATTTTTAAGGATACTTGTTGACAAAAGATTTCATCCATGAAGAAGAGTTTCTCAAAGGAAGAAGAGAAGAGGCATTGAATAGAGCAAGAGGGAACTGGAGATTTAAATGTTAATTAAAAGGGAGGCGTATGTTCTCAAGGGTTTGAAAAACATTGTTTCAGTAAGAACTCTGTATCAAAAAGGCTTCCTAACAGGCCTCTTCAGTTCTCTTAGAAATGTGTGAAAATTATGTTGATATATTTTATAAATTTTGCTATGGTGTCTCCTATTCAGCTATTGCTGAGTAACAACTGACAAGATTGAGGAGTAGCTGAAATGACAGACCTCACCAATAATCTGGAGATATTTTGACTATAAAAGACTGATGTTTCAGTATTTTTCTGAAACAAGGATGCCAAAACTGATTTATTCCAATGAGACAATGATGGGGCTAATTAGCCCCTCTGCTAAAGATGCTGTTGTTACTCAGAACATTCTGGAAGAATGGGGTGGTGGAGGGGAGGGTTCCTTTACAACCTGTCTTCATAGGCTTTTGTCTGCTACATATGATTTCAACCATCCTCTAAGGTATTAAAAACATTTTTTTACATGGAACTGATTATCGAACCAACATCATTTGTGATTATGTTTCTTTATTTTAAAATTACTTAATATTCTAAAATCAAATCTGCCATACCTACCTTTCAAGGCTACTTTGTAGGCTAATTGATTAGAATAGCTCTTTATAAACACTTATTGTATACCAGTATCTGTTGTTATTACCATCTCAAAATCTTGCCTTTATAGTAATAATATTTAGCAACTAGAAAAATACCATAATCACAAAGGAATTTGGTTTTTCCATTGCGTCCTTATGATAAATTACAAAAGATTCTGCTAATAACATGGCTTTCTTTGAAAGAATGTGGTTACAGAGATTTGGCATTGTGGTATTCTGTCATTCTTTCCACATTATTTTGAACACATTTCAACTACTACTTGACATTTTGGGGGTTATTCCTGCATTTGAATATAAACATGTCAAAATACCTAAAACAATATGCAGACTCCAGGTGATCCCTATTAAAATACCAAGGACATTCTTCTCAGAATTAGAACAACTAATTCTAAAATTCATATGGAACCACAAAGACTCCCACTTCCGAAGAGCCAAATAAATCTTGAAAAAGAACAAAGTGGACGGTATTATGCTCAAACTATACTACAATGCTACAATGATCAAAACAGTATGATACTGTCATAAAAACAGATCTGTAGATCAATGGAATATAATAGAAAGTCTGGAAATGAATCCTTGCTTATATGGTCAATTAATCTACAACCAAGAAAGCAAGGACATTCAATACGGTAAAGAAAGTCTCTGTAATAATTGGAGTTGGGGAAACTGGACAGATACATGCAAAAAAGAAAAAATAATAAAATTAAACCACTTTCTTATATCATGTACAAATATAAGCTGAAAATAGATTAAAGATTTAGATGTAAGACCTGAAACCATAAAACTCCTAGAAGAAAACATAGGCAGCAAACTCTTTGACATCACTCTTAACAATATCTTTTTGGATATGTCTCTTTGGTCAAGGAAAACAAAAGAAAAAATAAACAAATGGGACTATATTAAACTAAAAAGTTTTGCAGAGCAAAGGAAACCATCAACAAAACAAAAAGACCACCTACTGAATGGGAGAAAGTATTCACCAATGATTCATCCAGTAAGGGGTTAATATCCAAAATATATAAAGAACCCATACAATTTAACACCAAAAATCCCAAACAATCTGATTTTAATATAAGCAGAGGTGTATGTCAGCTATAATTAAAAATATATGTAAGAGTATATATAGTCACAGGACGTAAAGTACAGCATAGAGAATATAGTCAATGGTATTGCAATAGCTATGTAGAATGTCAGATGGGTAATAGACTTGTTGGGGTTATTACTTTGTGAGAGTTATAAATGTCTAATCAGTATGTGGTTTTATACACCTAAAACGAATTTTTAAAAATGGGCAGAGGATCTGAAAAGACATTTCTCCTAAGGTGACATACAGATAGTCAGCAGACATATAAAAAGAGATTCAACATCACTAATAATCAGGGAAATTCAAATTTAAACAACAATGAGACATCACCTCACATCTGTCAGAATGGCTATCGATAAATCAACAAATAGCAAGAGCTGGCAAGAATGTGGAGCAAAGGAAACCCTTGAATGCTATTGGTGGGACTGTGAATGTGTGCAGCCACTTTGAAAAGCAGTATGGAGATTCCTCAAAAAATAATAATAATTTAAAACAGAGCTGCCATACAATCCACCAATTCTACGTCTGGGGATTTATCTGAAGAAAACAAAAACACAAATTCAAAAAGATGTATGTATCCTTTTGTTCATTATAGCATTACTAGCAATAGCCAAGATATGGAAGCAACATAGGTGCCCATCAGTAGATGACTGGATAAAGAAGATGTGGTACATATACATAATGGAATATTATTCAGCAATAAAAAGAATGGATAAGGCCATTTGCAACAGCATGGGTGGACCTAGAGGGTATTATACTAAGTGAAATAAGTCAGAGAAAAATAAATACCATCTGATTTTACTTATATGTGGAATCTAAGAAAACAAAACAAATGCATAAGCAACACAAAAACAGACTCAGATATAGACAACAAGCTGATGGTTGCCAAATGGGAGGGGGTAGGAGGATAGAAACAAATTTAAAAATGTATCAAAACAGCACATTCAGGCTACAGCTGCAGTTGGGGTCCTTTCCAGGAGAGCCTGCAAGGTGGAAGTCACCATTCTGGGAACCTCTGGAGAAGGGGGGAGATTGTAAGATTGCCTTCAACATTGGTGCTGAGATTGCTAGTTTGCCTAGAATTCACAATCCTAGAGACGTAGTTGTGGCCTACAAAACCAAGCAGTTCCCCTACTTCTCCTGCACTTTTCAGCCAGGGCATCAGGGCTTCTCACGTGTGTGGCTCATGAACCATTAGTACAAGGACTCCCAGTCCCTTATACCCAAGACCTGCTGAATCAGAACATCTAGAGTACAGCCCAGGAATTTATGTTTTTTTACAGTTTCCTGGAGTGACTTTAATGTATTCTGAAATTTGAAAATCATGGTTTTATAGATTCTTAAAGCCTACTTTGAGGGTGCTTTTGAACTCGACCTAACAATATATCAGGGTGTAGTTTCATTAAGCTGGAAGATTCGTTAGTGTTACATATTTCATTCCTCGTTAGGACCAAATATAATATACTTACTTTGTTGTGCTTTCTTGATTTCAGGTACTTTTGTCATTCAAATGCAGATTTTTAAAAAATATAGTCATGTATTTAACAAACTAATAAATGACTCTGTATCTGCCATGAGACAGGTCTTGTCTTGTCATCAACAACATAGAAATGAATACATTAGGAACCTGTCCATCAAAGAATTCAGTCTAAATCTTTCTTTCCGGTTGCCTCTAGCAATTGCTACAGAACAAGCATCTCATTCACCACAAAGAAATTCCAGAAATTTCCTAGTTCACTGGTTTTGCACTGCATCCCTCAGAGCCAACTCTGAAGTGTCTCAGATGTTCCCCAGGGGATGTGTAGGTGGCCAGTCAAGCAGGCTCCTATCACTACTCGGCATTCAAGAGTAACAGCTCCAGTTTTCTGTTGTTTTTTTATTATATCCCTTCATGATATTTCAAGACAAGAAAGAAAGTTTGCAAGATAACACCCTAGAATAGATCTATTTTCAAGTATTTATCCCCAACAAAGAGGTTTTCAATGCTGCATTCCACTCTCCCCTTCTTGTCTTCTTTTGATGTTTCTAGTTAATCAGAGAGAAGCCCTCAAATCAGTGCTAACATCATAAACTTCCCACCAGCTATAATTTGATGATAAAGGCATTGACCCTCAATGAAGCTAGAGGTAGTTAGAAACCCCAACTTTCAGTCAAACTAGAATTGCACTTTTAAAAAGAAGTTTTTGAAACCAAGTCAAGCCACACAAGAAAATTCAAAACCACAACCCTCTCCTATTTCATGAATTCTCTTTCCAACCTGCTCTAATCTTAGTCTAAATTGATCTCTTTGTTCAACCCCCCACCCCATTGAGTTGTGGATTAGCCCCTGCTTCCAGTGAATTAAGAGTTATTTGCGTTTTCTAAAATAATACTTGCCTTTCACAGCAAAAGGCTAGCTTCCCATTAGTTCAATTGTTCACAAGAACCTAGATATTGAAAGAGAACAAGAAAGACTTCTTTATTTTGTCATCAATTAAAGATATACATGAATACATATGCTTCTATCAACATATACATTTAGACACAAAAGAGTCATGCCTGTCCCGCCACCCACCCCAGAGACCACATTTTAAGACAGGAAGTAGTAGAAAGGACCACTTAGGGAAATCTGAGAGGATAAAGTTATTTCCAAGTTCCTGAGAATGAATACAGAATCATAATTCGCTGAGTGACAATAGGCTGGCGGCGGGGAGGGGGTTTGGGCTACTTCCCTATATCCCTGTGGGCCAATAGGGGCCACATGGGAGTACAAATACCTGCGTGGCCTTGAGGTAGTTCTTACTGAAGCAATTCTTCTTAGACAGCAATTGGAGGTCTGCCCCTTACTGTTTATGTTGGCACTTGTAGCTAATTAGGATTACACAAAGGGCTATTTCTGGAGGCGGCAGTTTACAAGGACATGAATTTATTCTACTGGAATACTCACTCAACTCTAATTAGTCTAAAATCACTATAATAATTGGGGTGGCTTTAAATGTTTCCCACATTTTTGTAGGGAATCTTTGGGTTTAGGACTTGAGAAAGCAAAGGATTTAATACTCCACAACTTCCAAATGGATACAGTGATTGCTATGGGAATTCTGGGAAGAAAAGCTCAAATAGGTTCCAGACTTTTATTTGCTTTGTGAACTTGGACATCTTGCTTGACATCTCTAGCTTCCTATTCCAGATTTCTGTTTGGCAAGACATAAAATTATCTATCCATCCAACCTCACAAGGTTATAATACAGATCAAAGTTCCTGACTGAGAGAGCAGTCCATAAAACCCTATATAAATGTAAGGCAAGTATAATAACCATTTTGTAATTATTACTGAAGTAATTAAATAAAATCATTAACAGGGCCCAGCCTGGACAATAGACCCTTCTCAGATCCACTGAAAGTTAGTGTTTCTACTGTCTCCAGCTCTCTGGGTGTGAACACAATTATTAGAGTTTAGCTGACAGAGAAAGATCTTTGTGGGCCATAGCATTTCGAGAAGCAGGAAACACACACAAATGAAAACTATTCATGTCCTCTGACTTATTCCTAACCTCACCTTTCCTTTCGTGTATGCACAAGGGCACAGCCAAAGGCAAGAACAAAGCTAAGCTGCATTTTTTGGAAAATGAGACATGAAAGGGTTTATTTCCTAAGAGACTGACTGACTCTAAGGCTTTTAGTGACTTAAGCACATATAAGCACGTGAAGGAAATCTTCCAATATGAACTAAAAGAAAATAGTTCTTTTGCTATTTGACTATAGTACCAAATCCAGCTACGCAGTTTCTTCCACAGCACTTTTTAGAAGGTGGCAGGCATGTAGGGGCACTTGAATACCCAGAGAATAGTATAATACAAATGCAGGCATGTCCATTACCATTCTACTGAGAAAGCCACACCACCTAGGTCTTTGCAGGTCATTTACTCAGAATTATAAAAGCATGGAAAGCACCTTCAAGAATGATTGAAAGGAGGAATGCAGGGGTGGCAATGTGGCTGTCAGCAAAATCTTCTCTCCTCTCTGAATAAAGCACATTAGCTGGATCGTGGTCTCCACATACATATCTGTAAGTTATGTTTTGCACACCTCCAGGGGGCACCATTCACGTTGATACCTATGAAAATGACATTCCATGGAGTTGTTCAATGGACAACCTACATGCCTGTACATGGCAGGCCTAAGGGAGCTTCTCTGTCATTTGACGGGGGGAGTGGAGGAGTGGCGTATAGAAGAGGCTTTACTTACAAATTGAATTCATATCCTGGTTTCCACTCTGGACATCATCACGGGCAAGTCATGTAACCTCTCTGAGTTTCGAGTTCCTCCTCTGCAAAAAAGTGATAATGAAAAGATTCTACAAGGTCCTGGGGGTAAATGAGGACTAAATGTGATCATGTAGATAAAAGTGCCTGAAAACATGCAAGGGGCTCAGTATCTGACAATCACAATCACGCACCACTTAATCATGGAGCTACATTCTGAGAAATTAGGTGATTTCATCTTTGTGCAAACATCATACTTACACAAGCCTACATGGTATAGCCTCCTACTGTAATGGAATATGCCATACTTGTATAGGATTAGCAGCTCAATAGGTTTGTTTACACCAGCATCACCCAAACATGTGAGTAATGTCTTGTGCTATGAGGCTAGGACAGCTAGGACATGACCTAGGCTACAACATTACAACAGCTACGACTTACAATGGCTATGACTTATGACAGCTACAACATCACCTGGCAGAAGAAAATTTTCAGCTCGTTATAATCTTATGGGACCACTATCATTTACATGTCTGTCATTGACTGAAATGTCATGCAGTGGTGCATGCCTGTTTTAGCATTGACTTAGACCACCAAGCAGATCCTGGAGGAAGGCTGTCTTCTTTATTTATAAAGAGAGATCATTCATTACAATGAAACCACACATTTAAGTAGTGTTTTATGTATTGCTATGAAAATGATCTTTTCTGTAGGTACTATTAGTAGATCCACTTCACAGATTAGGTAAGTCACTTTCCCAAAGTCACAAAGTTAGTAAGTAAAATAGAAAAGCCAAAGCTCAAATGTTTCTTTTGATTAAAACTCCAATGCCCTGTCTCTGAATGATTCAGCAAGGACAAAGGGGGTTGGAAGAGGCACTTGAATGTAGCTCTGTTAGTAAAGGGTTCGGCTACTGAGCTTCTTTGGCAATAGATTTTATGAACTCATGAATACTTATTTAATTAAGATGTTTCCTTTTTTTCTCCTCAACCACCTTGTGATTGCTTTTGTACAACTTAGGGACAAGAAGAGAGAGATCAGCTCTCAGGCCACGTACAAAGCACCAAGAGAAAGGGACAGAAACGTATGGAGTTTAAAAGTTGATTTCAACCTAAATTACTTCCATATTGGCAGGAAATGTGCTTTGTTTTCTCATCTGATAACAGATGTGAATGATATGGAAGACATGAACCAGTTCAATAATTACAACAAAAGGTCAAATTTTCAAGGGAGCTTATAATCTAATTATGTTCCTTACCCTGACCCGGCCCAAAGTTAGAATCCCCACTCCACACCTAAAATAACAAACTAATAAAAATTGAGGGCTCTGAAATCTAACTGCTTAAGGTTTTATCCTGCTATATAAAACTTTGTGCAAGGTTCTTTACCACTTTGTGTGCCAGTTTTCTTCTCCTCTCTAAAACTGAGAGAGTAAATCCTGAATAAGCCCTTAACAATAAAGGACTTTATGTATGGAAATAATGTAGAAGAATGCTTATCATAGATGTTCAATAAATTAGGAGTGCATAATAATCCTCAATGTTCCTATGCCTCATATAACAAAATTCAAAATAAATGAAGATTAAAAAAACTGATAAAACTAGAAGAAGAAATAGACAGACACATCCACAAGTATAGTCAGAGATTTTAGACTCCCACTTTCAATAACCAATAGACCAAGTAAAAAGAAAATAATGATACAGAAGACTTGAATAACACTTTAATCACTTGATGTAATAGACAATTACAGGACACTTCACCCAATAGGCTACATGCTCGTTACAAGTACTGTTCTGAGCTGAATGTCTGTGTTCTACCCACCACCATGTCTTGAAGCCCTAACCCCCAGTGTGATGGTGGAGTGGGGCCTTTGGAAGGTAATTAAGTTTAAATGAGGACGTGATGGTAGGGCTCTCGTGATGAAATTAGTGTCCTTAAAAGAAGAGGAAGTGAGAATGGGCTCTCCATCACGTGAGGACACAACAAGGAGGTGGCTGTCTGCAAGCCAGGAAGGGGCTCCTCACTAAGAACAGAATCTGCCAGCCCCTTGGCCTTAGACTTTTCAGACTCCAGACTGTGAGAAATGATTGTCAGTTATTTAAGCCACCCAGTTTATGGTATTTTGTTATAGCAGCCAAAAGCTAAAATTCCAAGCATGAGGTCATGAATTAATTTATCATCATCATCACCATTATTACTTAGTATAATTGACAGACAATACACCACGCGTATTTAAAGTGCACTGTTCGATAAGTGTTGACAGACGTATACACCTATTGAACAAGCACTACAATCAGGATACGAACATACCTATCGTGCCCCTTGGTGATCCATCTTCGCTGCTGCTTGCCCTGCCCCAAACAACTACCGACCTACTTCCTGTCACAATGGATTCACTTTGGAATCTTAGGTGAATGAAAGCATATAGTACACACTATATAAATAGACCATCTAGTGCACACTCTTTTGTTCTGGCTTCCTTTACTCAGAGTAATTATTTGCAGATTCATCTTTGCTGTTGCATGTACCAATAGCTCCTGCCTGCTTACTGCTGAATTGTATTCCATCATATGGATGCTTTTAAAAACATTTCTAAACAGAGAGTTTCAGAGTTCACAAGGATAAAACAAAAGTTCACACTAATGATCCACGAAGTTATGTAGCAGGATAGCTCTTGGCCAAATTTCAAATAAACACTTCTCTCAAGTTGCTACAAAATGAGCAGAGCTGTTTATGTTCTGTGCATGCAAATGATGGACCAAAAAAAAAAAAAAATGGATTGCAACTATGTCTAAGCAGTGTCCTGTAATCACATTTCTGTTCCTCAGCAAGAGGCAGCCCCCACCGGCTCTGAGGACCCAGAGGGAGCGGAAAGAGCATAGGTCTTTTAGTTCCAGCTCAGCTGTGTGATTCAGGGAAAGTCATTTCTCATGTGAGCCTCAGTTTCCTTATTCACAAAATAGGGAAACGGGACAGTGGTGTCTCAGTGATAGCACTCATAAAATCTCTGATCTTGACAGTATTAGCAACGGGCCATATTCCATCAGCAATGCTTTATCTCAAACAGCTCAAACCCACTGCCAACCCCTAGCCACTCCTCCTTCTGTCCACCTAACTGGGGACTCAAACTGCCTGGCAGAGTGTGACTTCTTTCTAGTTCGTGTCCAAATGCAAGAGCCTCCCTCTTTCAAAAACCTTTTGCTGCCAAATTCCACTTAAGGGGCAGGCTGCAGCTCTGGGCTTGGCGCCTGTTCTTGGCACAGAAAGAAGAGGCCTCTCCTGGTGCGCCTCAGACGCTACTTCTGACTTTGGCGTAAATACTACTGCTCTGGCTACTTCTGCAAACTGTGCTGTCCTGGGGCCAGTGTCCTTTAACTCTGGTCCCTCTGATGCATCCCTCCCCTCCTATATTCTCCTGAGACTCAGCAGGGAAGCAAGAACCAGTGGGTACAGAGGACAGAAAGACAAGGAGAGAAGCCAGAGCCTGAGAGGAAGTGGCTGGGTCAAGGAAGCCGTCAAGTACTGTCATGGCGGAGATGGAGGGATACAGGAGCTGCAGCACTTTTGCACTTTCGTGTCTCCATAGATACCTCATTGTCACATTGTCACAGTCAGCACAAGAGCATTCACTCATCTGTTCATCATCCTATTGCCCTATTTCATTTGATCTTCACAGCAGCCCGAGGAAAGTAGGCAAGGCCAGTTATTATTCCCCCAACCCCCATCCATTTCGCAGAGAGGGAAACTGATGTTCAGAAGGATTCGATGATGTCCACGCCCCTAACAAAAAGTCTTGTAGCTCAACCCCAGCTGCTCTCAACCTTAGAGCTGTTCATTGAGCTCTTTTCTAATGTAAGATCCTTGAAAGAATGAAAGATCTGTAAGACATGGTCTCTTCTTCCAGAGACCTTTCTCTCCAGGAAAGAAGGCAGAGAGTCAAGTTACTGTAAGAGATGCCAATGACTTGGACACGAGAAGAGCTGCAGGAGGAAAGGAAAAGCTTGCTGTGCCTTTGGCCTCCTGATTCAGCTACAAAGCAGGCACGGCACCAAGCAAGCCTTCCGTGGAAGCTGTGAAAAAGAGGCAATTTAAGTTTCTTTTCTTGCTTTGAATAGTGATCAAAAGATTTTAGAAAAAGGAAATAAGCGAAAGATGTTGAGGGGGTGGGGAATACTCTTGAGCCTTTGTCTACAGAACTCGGGTTCACACTTACTTCCTTTTTTTTTTTTTTTAACTTTTAAAAACAAATTAACACATCCAAGTTGAAAGGGAGAGATAGAGACACTGAATGACTGATCTCTGGTTTGGTACCCAGCGAAGGGTTAACTTTGATTCTGTCTGCAGTGGGAATAAATTCATTGAATAGGGATGGGAGTTACTTTTTACATCATACTGTTCTCCAGCATTTGAAATATTTCCACGAGCACGTGTTACTTTTATGACAACATAGGAATCCATGTCTTCCTCTCCACTTCATCTCCACTGGTTTGGGGACAGTCATGTTTTTCTCTCACCTGTAATCATGACCCTTTTTGTCACAACTCGTAGTAAAAGAGCCTCTATTTCTAGAGTGTTTGCTATATGGGAGGCAGAGAGCTAACTTCTCTAAATATCTTCCTTACTCCTCATTACAATTCTAAGAGTAGATACTACCATCCTCTTTTTATAGATGAGGAATTTGAACCTCAGGCAGAGTAAGTAACTTGCTCAATGTCACAGAGTTCATAGGCAGTGAAGTCAGGATTGGAATTCGGGCAGAACTTGCAACAGGTTCCTAACGAGAACCATAGCACTCTCTGCTGCCAGTTACCTTCTTACACCTGGTGGAATCACATCACTCCTGGGCTTAAAACCCGGGGTTCTCCCACTCTACCCACTCTGTTGTCCAGAGAATACAACCTAAGCTTCTTCACATGTCATCTCCAAGTCCAGTTTTCAATGCATTTATTCATGTACTCATTATCAACCAACAAATAAAAGCAAGCCCTAACATTTCTTTGGAAGTAATTTTATATACAATCTCCCCAAAACCACGTGACATGGGCAGGTGAGCAAACAACAGTTCTAAGCAGCTTCAATGACTTTTCAAGAAGCAAGACCATACACCTTGACTTTCCCTCCTTGTTCGCCAGGGCTCTGAAGCTCCTGCCATGTTTCAAGCACGTCAGGTTCCTTCACCTCCATCTGAGCCCACAGCACTGCTTCTTCCACCAGCTATGCCCTTTCTCCTCCTGGTGAACCCTCACAAATCCTTCCAGATTTCTATGGCTCAACTGACCCATCTTTCTCTGGGCTTCCTTAATGCCCCCATTATAGCAGTGACTACATCAGATTAGATGCACACACTTGTTCGAGTCGCTTTTCCAGTAGACCGTGGCCCTCTCTGGCACAGAGAGTACGGGCTGTGAGCATGGCCTTGGTTAGGAAGCTAGGATGAACTACTGAACGAGGATGAAACGGATGAGGAAAGGCATGATTAATGGCAAAGGTGTGTTTCTACTGCTTCCAGGACTCACGCAACACTGAACTAATATTTATCAGGAATGAGGCATGGTACTAGGGCAGAGATGAACGGCAGTCGGGGGGGAGCCGCGGGAGGGGTACATGTAGTGCGTACACACAGATGGTTTCTATCTCTCTCTAGGTGTAATGTTTGTTCATGTAAATACATGTGTGTGTGTATAAGGTGTACACATATATGTATAGTGTGTATACAATGCACTTGTACATATATAGTACATGCATGTGTAGTTTATGTGTACATGTAAATATAGAGCATGCAGATGCATGCCTGCAGACATGAACTTGGTGTGTGGTATGTACGTAAGCAGCGTGTTTAGAGTGCACATACGTGTATAGCATACATACGGGTATGTACGTACACATTGTATGTGTGCATGTACCCTGTCTGTGTATATAGTAGAACACAATGCAAGTCGAAACTTAGAGGGTGTACTGGGAAATAGTAGGGAGGACATTCATTGTACACAATATAGATATTTTTTTTAATAAAAAGAGAAACACCTTGAGATTTGCCTCCCTGCTGAGGAGGCCCTGGAGGAAGAAGAAAAAGCTAGAGAATTAGAAAGGAAAACAGCTTAAAGAAATCTCACTAAAACCAAATGAGGACCATACTCTAAGAAGAGGCTGGTTAGCTAAAATAATTACTTCTAAAAAAAAAAAAAAAAAAAAAAAAGCCTAGAAGGTGGAAAAGCAAGGGGGGAAAAGTCAATGGATTTGATCGTTAGGAAGATGGCAGTGAACACGGGGTGGAAGTGTGGGGACGAGCCTGGGTGAGATGATGCAGGTGAGGAAGGAGAGTCAGACCCTCACAGATGCTGTCCCTTTCCAACACTGTGGCCTCAAAAGGGTAACAAGAGAAGCAGATGTGGCGGAAGGAGAATCAGAAGCTTGGCTTTCTGTGGTTTCCTGTGAGATGGGAGAGCTCAAACCTGTTTGTGGACAGAAGGCTGCAGCTGGTATTCACGTCGTGAAGCATCAAATCAGCAAACATGGCCAAAACCTCCACCCCTTCCAGCACTTCACATATAGTAGCTCAAAATCTCCCACAACAACTCTGTGAGGTGGGCTCTATGACTATCTCCATTTTACAGGTAAAGAAACCAAGGCACAGAGAGGTTAAGTAACTTGTCCAGAGTCACTCAGCACTTAAGTCCCAGAGTAGAGACCCTCCCCACACACACCCCCACAAAGCAATCTGACTTCACTATGTGTGCTCTTAGCTAATATGCAGTAAGGGACACAGAAAACAGAGCCCTGACCTGCCTCATGCTTTCCCAAGTCCTGCTTAGACTGGCCTACACCTACTTCCCCTGGCTTTCTCTCCTGCCAAGCAGAGGCTTGGAACCCAGGGATGGACTCATCAGAGCAGTGGGCCGGGGGGACACTGTGTTGGATGGCAGTGGCTGAGGAATAGTGGAGAGAGGCAACTTGTTGGTGTCGCAGAGTTTTGTCTTTCTAGTGGTCGTGAAGATTATCAGCAGCAGCAGCAGAGGAGAGGTATGGTGTATACTACAAGACCCGAGTTCGAGAACTGGCTCCAATTTCTAGTATTTTATAGTCTGGACCAAGTCACTTAACCAGTGAAGGTATCAATTCTCCATCCATAACATGAGATTATAAAAATAATAAAAATTTAAATAATGATAATAACTATTCTAAATCCCTTGGAGTGTTGTAAGGAGCAGGTGAAACATTGTGTGTTAAAAGTGCATGCAAATGTGAACATCATCATCATCATTATCATCATCATCATTAGGCTCTCAAACCATCAGAGAAATTGCTCATCCTCTCCACTCCCTCACTTTCACCACCCAAGATTGTAACAACTAAGACATCCAATTCTGAGAAAGTCTTTCTAAACCCAGATGATTTCCACGTGTACAATATTGCCCCAAATGCAAAAATCCCCTTACACAGTGAGCAAATGACACATTTTTAAAATTCTCAGACAGTGAACTGTGATCCATTGTCATTATCCAAGATTTGCAGGCAGCTTTGAGGTGCCTGGAACTGTTCGAAGCAACCATTTGTGTCGTATATTCCATACCTGCCTGTTTAGCCTTCTTTTCTTTCTCCTCTCAGTGTGTTGATCATGATATTAACTACTACCCCCAATGCAGCATTTCCCCCTTACATCTCGCTACGTGTTTCTGCAGATCTCACTTCTATAGATCAATATAATCTTGAAGTCCCAACATGATCGTATTGCACACGCAGGAGGAGATCACTTTAGTGAGGAATCCAAGAGAGCAACGCGTCGGGAGGGAATGTGAAAACATGCCTGTGAGCAGCTGGGGGTCTGATTGCCTTTTGCCAAGGTTGGAGGACCTGAACACATTGCTCAGGCGTTTCATTTGGGAGACTGTGGGGACCAGGTCTTTAGATGGACTTTTCACCTTTAAACAAGACAGGTTGGTTCACATGTTATAAGCCTAGAATTACATGCAAAGCTGCCGTCATTTATATTTTTCTATCTTGATTTTTAACTTCACTCTATGCAACTTTGTTTCAAAGATAAAATTAAAGTAATTAGGCAGCAGCTGGATGGGTACATAATGAGTGACAGGTGTGTGGTCAGTAATAGGACCATGTATTGTCACAAGCAATCTTTAAGAACATCTAAGACACAATCTCCTTTATAGGATGAGGAACCACTGATCTAGGGTCAAATTTTACTTTTTTTTTTTATTTTTGAGAAAGGGGTTTGCAGTGTGCATGTTTGTGTTAGTTAAGAAAAGTGAATAGACAAAAATCCCAGCTTATACAATCCTGTCAATTGTGCGAAGACTTGTGGCAGTCGCTCTTTGTTCTAGTAACTATTGATAAGAGCTCAGAATTTCAGTTTCTCTTTTTCCACCTTTTGATGAACTCTTCATTAACACAAAATTGTTTTGTTTTTAATTGAAAAAAACTCCCCGCTTGTAGAGGCGATGTGTATAATGGTCACATACACTAAATGGCTTTATGAAAAGGGGAGGCATGCTCAGAACCCGTTTCTCTCAGCCCCTTTTACAGAGCAAGGCCCCCACACCTTCTACTCGTCCCCCAGTTCCACCCTCCCTGCAAATAATCAAATGGCTGCCCAGGGCTAATCTCGCTGAAACTTTACAGTTTCTTTCAATTGTCTGTTATGCAGAAATCAGCTGAAACGCATACGGAACAATAGTGTTTGTTGCTCTGTGAAGGTTGTAGACCGAAACAGTCAACAGACCCTCTCCTGCTTCCTTCTCTTCTACCACCCCTCCCCCTCAAAAAACACCCCAGCACCAAATTTCTCTCTTTTCATGGTGGGGCTATGGAGGCTCTGAACAAGCCTGCTATCCCAACTCCCTCTTCCCGTTTTAATGTTTTGCAGTCAAAACGCCAGTGAAACAGTAGCCAGTACTTGTTGCATTTATGGGGTTTTTTTCTTTTTTAAAGCACAAATCACATTTTTTCAATATAAATATACAGCTCTGTAAAAAAATAGAAAAAATACAATAATCTTAGTTACTGTCCAGCAGGAACATGTTTCACTATTTATAGAGTCAGAGATCAGTGTCTCCTTTAAACATACGTTCTTTTAGGAAATTACTTGTCCTACAAACAAATCCTTCTAGAGATTAGTTCAACATGCCAGTCATGTGTGTCTAACTGATATCCAGGAATCAAAGCTATTGAAGTAAGCTAGAACTCGACACCAAAAACACAATTGTTGTTATACAAAAATTATATAAATTACTTTATCAGATTGCAAAAATACATGAAATTAGATGCATCAATTTTCATTAGGTAATAAATTATTTACTAAAAAAATATAAATAACAAAGCTCTGGTGTGTTTCGCCTGAGTCAAGTGTGCACTGCGCACCAGTCCTCCCGGGCCTGGCGGCCACCCGCTCCCACGGTGGCCACGCCAGCACGCCGGCAAGGCTGCGGGTTACTTGCGGCCAGAACACCGCAGGGTCCCCAAGATTTTGTCCCAGTGTGTGAAGTAAGGAGCGAAGTTGCAGTTAAACTGGGAGTGATGCAAGTCGTGGTGCGCCACGCCCCCGTACCACCCGAAAGGTACCAGTCTGTGCGTGGACCAGGGAAAGTCGTACCCTGAGTGGTCCTCCACCGACAGCCAGATGTTGACCACGTGGAAGACCAGGATGGTGAGCGGGTGGCACCCGAGCAGCGTGATGTTCATCATGTCAAAGGAGCCCAAGGAGAACAGCTCCCAGACGCTCATGTACTGCGTGGCCAGCGCGAACGAGGACGCGTTCTGGTGGTGCACCTTGTGGAAGGTCCGGTACAGCCAGGGCACCCTGTGGTGCAGCACGTGCCACAAGAAGAACTCGGCATCGAAGAGCAACAGGCAGAACACGACGTGCCACAGCAGCTGGGGCAGCTCCGGGGCTTCGCGGGGCAGGAGGGCTGGGCCGCGGGCCCAGTGCAGCAGCGTCACGGGGAACACGAACACCAGGTGGTGGTAGAGCGTCTGCCCCAGGCAGGGCAGGAGCTGCCGCGCGGTCGGCACGAAGTCGGGCTGGATCTTGTAGCGCCGCACCGCAGGCAGCCAGGGGCACAGGAGGTCCAGCACCACGAAGGGCAGGCAGCAGCCCACGTAGACGGTGATAGAAAAGAGGGCCGGGAAGAAGGGCGACTGGGTGAGGGCCTCCCGGGTCCTCAGGCCGTCCCAGAGCGGCTGCAGGAACAGCTGGCCCGAGCTGCAGGGAACGTGGAGCTCCGAGGTGTTGCGGCCGCTCATGGCGAGGCTGTCCGGCAGCTGCTGCCGCGCCTCGGGTCCCTCCGACTTTTCTTGGGATTTAGGCCCCGCCCCTAGTGACATCGCTCCTTTCCCCGGCTGAGCAGAGCGCGCCTGAATAGTCACCCTACAGAGTTGCGCTTAAAATACACATCTGCAGCTGCATTTAGCTTCCACACACGCAGGATGGATGGCACCTGGAACTCCCACCATGCGTGCAGAAGTGCGTTCTGATTTTTTTAATTGTGCGATTTGTACATGATACAATGCACAGATCCTCAGCGCAGCGCTTCTACGGGTTTTGACAACTCAGTCCTTGTCACTACCACCCCCGAACAAGATAGGGAATATTTCCATCGCGACCAGAAAGAGCCCCTTCGCAGTCCAGCAGCATTCCTTGTATTTTTAAAAGCATACATACGATAGCGTCTATTTGCTTTTCTAAAGACGCAAGTCTAACTGCATTTCTAAAAACCTTTTAATGCGGATCTGTTCTTTCCGTACCCCTTGTGCCCGTCCCAGCAGCCGGGAGCCGCAAACCGACCTGACTCGCAGGGCATGGCGGGGCCCCGGCCGGGGCGGGACGGCGATCCCTGCCGGCCATCCGGAGGGACCTACTGGCGGACGGGAACCTCCCGTTCCAGGCTCCGGAGGGGATCTGGGCCGCGAGCTGCCGGCGATCTCCACATCCCACCGCATGCAGACTCGCCCGGAGGAGCCCGCAAGCCGCGGCCGCTGGTCGCCCCTCCGGGTCGCGTCCGGAGCGCGCAGCCCAGCGAAGGGAAGGGGGAGACATCGCGGCACGGGAGGGACCGCGACTGCTAGGCTTCGCTTTGCAAACCAACACAACAAAACAAAACCCTGCTAGATTTTAGCATTCGGCATCTGCCTGGACCTGGCTAAATGGACGCTGCCTCCCGATTTGGGGTGAAATCAGTACAACTTGGTTCCTCAAAGGAGTACTGGCGTGCTCCTGAAGCCTCAAGGAGGCCGTTGGCTGAGTGGACGCCGCCGCGCCTACCCCGCGCCTTCCTCGGGGGCTGCGCGGCGCCGACTTGCCCTTGTCCGGGCCCCGCGTTCCCCAAAACCATCCCTGACGCAGAGCGGGGCTGTGAGACCGGCCCCACGCCGGCGTGTCTTCGCCGTCAAATCGGGGTTGAGTGCCCGGGGAACTGGGGATGAGGAGGTCGGTACTAGGAGAGCTCAGGGGAGACCCCGGAACCAAAAAAAAAAAAAAAAAAAAAAGACCCCCGTGTTTGCCCGGGTGGCTAATGCACAAGGGACACCGAGAGGATAGAACGTTTTGGACAAACACTTCGAAGCCCAGGACCAAGCCTATTCCTAGTTTTGCTTTTCGTGTCTGTGAGGTTGGAGCCACCTCTTTATTCCTTCAAGTTTTGCATTTTCATATCTACCTCCACCCCAAAGGAAATAACAGTAACTATTTCGAGCATTAAATAGGAAAATAATAATAATAATAATAATAAGGCTACCATGTAAGGTCTGCCAGGCATTAGCGAAGTGTTTTACTTGAAGCGATTTCACCCAATCCTGAGAAGAGCTAGGTTTCCCATGCTGCCAAGAAATGGGCCTTTTTATCATGGCGGTGGTCCTACAGGAGTGAAAGCACAGTAAACATACAAAATACGACACTTACTATTTTCACTTTGCACTCCACCTTTACCTAAAGCAAGGTGGCCAAACTTGTGGCTTCCCTGGGCCACAATGAAAGAAAAAGAATTGTCTTGGGCCACACATAAAATACACCAACACTAATGATGAGCTAAAAAAAAAAAAATCGGTGCATAATTTTTGTAATGTTTTAAGAAAGTTTACGAATTTGTGCTAGGCCGCATTTAAAGCCATCCTGGGCTTCATGCAGCCTGTGGGCTGGGGGTTGGACAAGGTTCACCTAAAGAATAATTAAGAAAGTTTGCAATTAAAGTCAAATAAAATTGTGTAAAGAGAAATAAAAGATAATAAGGCCTGTCCGGAAGTAATCCAGTCATAAATGCCTCTGTTTTTCGTATTACATGGCTGGATACTTTCCAGACAGCCAAGAATAAGTGCAACAAAAATATAGACCAATATATGTGCCTAGAAATACAATAACATAGAGGATATATACATATCCTAATAAATGTATTTATATATCATACATATATCTAATAGGCCAACTCATAGGTAATTATATATTAATATGTAATAATATATAGGATATGTGGGATATATAGGACTCTATATATATACACACACACACACCTACAATAGGCAAATTCATAATTCAGAACCTCCCAACTGGTGTGTGTCCCTGAACTGGCACTGATGGAATATGGCTATGCCTTAGATGCCCATTCTCTGGAGCTCCAAACCTCTGACCCTACCGCAGCCTTTATTTTTTAAACCTCAATGTGCCATAAGATTATGATAATATTCTGCTTGAATTTTCTAATGTCTAGGACCTATATGGTAGGTGGTGGCAGAGATGGGTACAATGTGGGCCCTTGGCCTCCCTGGTAGTGCAATCCAGAACCCTTCTTCTCTCCCATTCCTGATAGACATCACCCTGCCCTTGAACTTTGTATGGCTCAAGCAGCAGCTCAGGAGAAGAGGAAGGGAGGCATTTGAAAAGATAATAAAAAATTGTTTATTTGAGAATCACTTACACCACACTACTGAATGCATATGTCATTTACGAATCATCAAAGCTCACTTTGGAAGGCTGACAAATGAATTCTGACCACAAGTAAAATACCACTCAGATTTGCCCTCACCACAAATTAAGTCAACCTTCAAATTTCCACTCAGCATGTGCTGTCCTCTTCTTGGGGTTTCAGCTGTCATGCTCAGACGCTTTGGATACGCTCACAGATTTTTCTAAGCAGGTGGCATTTGCAAGGTTTGCTCAACTTGGATTTAGCTATTCGATTGTTGTCAGAACTGCCTTCTTTGAGCCCCCAGCCCCAACCAACCCATTCTTTTCCTTCTTTGGTTCTTCCATCCTCTATTGCTAAGCCTGTTAGAATATTCCCCACAGAGCCCTGTGCAGCAAGCCGTGGCTTCAGCTTGCCTGGCCCAGGCTCTCCCCTTTTATTCACAGCACTTCAGAGAACAGCCACCAGCTTCTCCGCCTTCCCGACCCACGCAGCCACCAGGACAGAAATGTGTGTCCGGTGCAGAAGGGCAATTATCTCAGGGCAAGGGGTCAGTTAAAACCTCATCAGATGCCCACTCCACGTCATGGAGGATGCTGGGAAAGGAGGCACTATTTGTTGGGCAACCAAAACCAGCATCACTTAATAAGCCTAAATAAAATCGAACCCAATTTAGTCTTGACAAAGTGGTGTCCTTTCTTGAAGTGGCACACGTGCAGCTTTAAACCCCTTTAATTTACACAAAATTTAATGGCTTTTTAGGGCACAGAGTCTATCTTCTAGAATTTTTTTCCCATAGCACCAAGCATTATGCCTTGCACATCATGAGTGTTCAAAAGATATTTGTGGACTCAACATACATTTTAAAAGATATTGGCTCTAAGACTGAAAATGTAGAATCCTTTCTGCGGGCAGGGAGAGCACTGGTTATGTAGTTTAGATCTACGTATCCACTGGGGTGGTTTTTCATAAAGGATGGGGGGGGGGCATTTATTGATTTCTGATGGTATTGGGACTTTGGCCACACTATGTATTGTACTTCTCCAGTTGATGGTGACTTACTATGTATCATTTTTATCTTGGCATGGCCTTTCTGTCAGGATTGGAGGACAAGAAACCCTTCTTCTCTAGCTATCCCAGAGATGGAATCATTTTTCCAAGCGTGCAATAACCAAGTCTATGTGTATGTTTAACACGATCTCAAAATTTTGGGGTACCAATTTACCAAATGACTTTCATATGGCTTCTCCAAAAAATTAGAACATGTAGTTGGCAATGCCCGTTATTTATGACATAATTTGCTTTTCTGTGTGAGCTTTATGATTGTTTCTTTCCAAAATTAGGTGAGACTGTCTTGGCATATATCTAACTGAGGTGATTATTCCTGGACATCAGAGATGAGAAATGTAACATCTTACAATGGTAAGACTCACAGAGAGTGAAGTAATCTCCAAGATCAAAAGCTAATCCCTCATTATAAAGATAAAGATTCAGTCTCAGAAAAGTCAAGATTAATTAGGATTAAATACCAAGTTACAGCCCAACCAAGAGCAGAAACTGGTCAACGCCAGATTCAAAGCAGGTGCCTCTACGGCAGGAGTTTGGAGTCTGGATGGGGCATTGAAGTTGCATTTATAGGGCAGCTTACAAGAGACTCAGAAAGCATTAATAATTATCCACTGCAAAATAGGCAATGCTGCTGAAGTACATGGGAGATTTTAGCTTCCCAAAGAGATTCCTTTTTGACAGATGCTGGTGCATGTTTGGTTTTAAACACTATCTCTTTATATTTTTGATCCATGTGGGTCACATGTAAGTAGGGGCCTCTACTGATATTTCTGGAATTCTCATCAAACTCTTTAAGATATTTAAAGCATATAAAATCATCCCCCTTAAAAGACATAACGTTGCCTATAAGGCCGAGAAAATACTCATCTCATCGTCAAAGGGGTTGTTGCAAAGGTCAAAGCCTTCTGCTGAGGCTTTAAAAACCTGGAAGGCGGGAGTTCCCTGATGGTGTAGTGGCTTAAGGCTTCGGTGTTGGCGCTGTCAGCGCTGCGGCCTGGGTTCGATTCCCAGTCAGGGAGCTACCCACATACCAAAAAGCAAAAAAAAAAAAAAACAAACAAAAAAAAAAAAACCTGGAAGGCACAATGTAAAGTGTGAAGTATTTGTGTTAGTACTATGAAAACATGTGGGCAGAGAGTCTTCCGCTTAGCTTGGAACTGAACTTGAAATTTGCACTTAGCACAGTACAATAAATACTCCTGAATGAATTACTGACAATTGTTTAAAAATCACAATTTTACAACTTGATATTGCCATTCAGGGGTCACATTTTGAAAATCTCTCTATAAATCAAAAAATAAATGAAAAGAGTTAAAATAACAGTGCACGTGTTTACATTCAACAAACTAAGAACTTTAATACCCACAAACACAGAATCATCTTACTTGGAGATAAAATAAATAGTCTAAATTTTGGTCCTTAGTAAGTGTGAGGCCTAGGTTAAATACATCTCCACTTCTTCCCCGTGTCTGAGGTTCTGACCCATCTGTTACACAAATTTTTATTTTCATGACACATTTGGATACAGCTATTCTTTGAGAACGTTTTTCAGATGTTATGCATTAGACCAAGCTTGACCAACCTGCAGCCTGCAGGCCACATGTGGCCCAGGACAACTTTGAATGCAGCCCAACACAAATTCGTAAAGTTCTTAAAACATGAAAATTATGAACAGACCTTTTTTTTTTTTAGCTCACAACTATTTTATGTGTGGCCCAAGACAATTCTTCTTCTTCCAATGTTGCCAGAAGATGCCAGAAGATTAGACACCCCTGCATTAGACAGAATTAGTCATAATCCTAGAAATGACCACAGACTTGGTTGATCTTAACCAGTCCTCCAACGAAAAATCAACAAAGCTCTCAGCCCTTCCCCAAGGAAGGAAATAGAGGGAGCCTCCTTAGGAAAAAGTTTGGAAACAAAGCCAAGAGTGCCCTCTGATGGTGAATGAAAAAAAAATGACTTCATTCTCAGTTGTGACTTCATTTGATGGCTTTGTCCATGTAAACATGGTATCTTCGTATCTTCAAGTTCCAAGTTGAAAGAATATTAACTAGTCTTCCCTTTGCCCTAGAGATCTGTGGAGATCTTTGCAATCTGCTCAAGAGAACATGTATCAAACCCAATTGAAAAGAAGAGTCAGAACTTCTATGAGTGTTAGAGGACTCCTTGAGGTACAAGCTCCAACCTTGTTCAGCACTCTCAGCCAACAATGAAACAAAATTACATTAATGCAGCCCAAGTTATAAAGATATTAAAAATAATATAAATAGCCTATGCAATCATGTCTAGCATAAGAGGCCACCGACAAAAGCAAAGGTACAAAGTAACCCAACTTTAGCAAGAACAGCAATGCCATGTCTCTACCTCTAGACTGGCCCACATACTGAAGAAATATTCCCAGGGAAAAGTTTGGGAAGGAGGTGAAAAAAACCACTCCAACAAAATGTGGGCTCCACAGAATGAAGCCCCTGGTCATTCCTACAGTCTGGTGTGTGGCAGCTTTAGTGACAAGTTTTCACAGGCATCTACGGGGGTCTCCCTGGCAGCAATGGAAACAAGAGAAACCAAGCACCTATGGCACTGAAGCCAGTCTTCCTGTGAGCTCTCTGCCACTACTGGTGGAAAACAGCAAACAGAAACACCCCCACAATGCCGCTTTCTTTGTGGCCCTACCCAAGAATCTTGGGTCTGACTGGCCTAACCAGTTTGACTTGGTCAAAGGAGAAAGTTTATTTTTCCTTGGGGGGACATAAGGCCAGCAAGGAGAGTGGCATCCTCTTGGAGATGGATGTCCCTTGCATCTAGTACAATTTTACTCATTTCTATGGTTGTTGGTGAAATAAACAGATTCCATTTCAGTCCTTAGACCCTCCCAGATGTTACCTGTGCACCTAATTTCTTTTAGATAAATGATGAAGTCCGCCGTTTTCCGCACATTTTTGTCCACATAGATTGACTACTACATCCTAAGCTTTGTGTTAGATTCTGGGTATACAGAGATGAGTAAGATATATCTTCTGCCTTCAAGCTCAGACCAGTGGGAGAGGTCGCATTGGACTCCCAGCTCTAGGTTTTTTGGGGGCCATGTGGTATGACTCGTCTTTGCCACCTTCAGATGCTTTGTTTATTCAAAGAGAGAGTTGGATGGACAGTTCTTGAATCTGTGGTCCTGACTACAAGCAGCCCCTACCTGCAGATGGGGTTCATCACCACTTAGTCACCACTCACACCCTTGCTCGGTGGACCCTGCAGGACAATGCTGAAGGCCTGCTTCCAAACTATCCCCCAACACTCCTTAGGTTTGAGACCACCCCCTGCTCCCCCAGGGAGAGGAGCAAATGTTCTCAGCCAGTTGTCAGTGAGGTTTACAAGGAGCAAGGAGGAGGGGGAGAAGATGAGAAAGAAAAGCCCACATCCTGCCAAAAGAGAAAGAAGTAGAGAATGGCTGTTAAATAAAGAACACACGAACACACAATCCTTCAAGTCCATGAAGCTCACCAAGTTTTACTGAAAAGTTCGATTTTTAAAAAGTTACAAAGCAGTTATTATGCTGTCTCCACATTTTAGCCAATACAAAGTACTGTTTATTATTGCAACTCAAGTAACTATATCAGAAAAGCATATCAGCTGTGACTCTGTCCATCTGACAGTACTGTAAGGAAACAATGCAAATTTGGAGTATTAAAAACATGGACACATACTAAATTACAAAACAAAGCAATTCCCTGAGCGTGGATCTTAAAACATTCACATATTTCTTTTGTGTGAAAATGAATGGGAACACTTCTCACAAGCAGCTTCGCAGCATTTGCTTCACACCCGTCGTCACTGAACTATAGTTGCTGGTTAAGAGAGCACATTCATTTCAGGAAAAATAGTGGTGTCACCTCTCCACAGGACTCTTCTTCTTACTCAAGTGTACTGATGGCCTGCCACACAATTCAGTGTTCATGAACATAGATGGTTGAAGGTACGTGTCTTCAAGCTTTTTAAAATATAGTGGTTGTTCTTTTAATGAGTAAAATTTGTTTTTGAATTCCACATGTCATCTGAGCAATTTAAACATTTGCTGAATAACAGCGATCACAGACAGATTTGATAAAATGCACTATAGACTCTTTGTAAGTGACACAGCTGGAGTGTCACTGGATTTGACTCAGCACCTACTGAGAACAGGAGAAAGTGACATTTAGATCCCTAAACACAAAGCCATTCCACTGGAGAGCGTTTTAAGGCAAACAGATGAGAACTGGGTACTTACACACTGATCTTTTCGCAAGTTAGTGTCACTTTACTTACCAATGAACAACAGTTTAAAAATTCCAAAGCATGTATCAGTGTGTCTTGTGTAGGAGTAAAAAAGCAATAGAGTATATTTTCAATTGCAAGGGTGAACAGAAAGGCTATGACCTTTCACAAGTCAGTAACATTTCTTAAAGACTTAAAGAAACTACATGATGGTTGAGACACTAGCTTGATATCTGGCCATGATTAAACAAAAAAGAAGGTGCATTTCTAACCCTCACTGCAGCAAATTAAGCATCTTTAACACCATTATTTTCTTAGATACAAAAATACAAAAGGCCTGAGAAAGAAAAATAAGTATTTCAGAGAAATTAAGCCAACACGTTTTAACATGATTCAATTACTGACTTGATGGTAGATTTCTCCAGTCCGGCGTTCACTGGTATTTCCTCATGAGTTTCACCATTTTGTCATGGAGCCGCCAAGGGGCATCCATGCCCCAGATAAAGTCGAGATGCTCCCAGTCTGGAATGACCTCATGATACACCAAGTTGGTGATCTGGGTCAGTAAGATATTTACGTCCTTGACATCCGCCAACCAGTCCCGACCCCCGTTCCAGACAACCGTCGGCACAAGCATGTCTTTCACATTGTAAGCAGGAGGGTACGTCTACAATAAAAACCCATAAGAAACCTTTGTTGTGGTTGTTCTAATTTACAAAAATGCAATCAACACTCACCATTAAACACTAGTTCATGTGCTCTGAGAAGAAAAGACTAAATCTTGAAAATTGTTCTCAGTGTACTTTGCAAGTTACTATTACCAGAAAAAAGGACCCTCAGTGAAAGACTCCTAACTGTAGTTCTGACAGGTACTGAGCTGCGACCCTGTGCTAGACACGGTAACAGGAAGTCAGTGCCAAGCAGCGGAGCCAAGGGGCTGGGAAGGGGCTCTGGAGACCGTGCCCTCCTTCCTCCCTGCCCTCTGGGGTGCAACACAAGTCACAGCAGTTCTCTAAGGCTCAGTTTCTTCATCTTTAATGATAACTATAATCACATCTGTCACAGGGATATTGCGAGAGCGAGATAAGGAAAACATGGGCAAAGCTTCTCATACTGTAGAGCACTTAGCACTTGAAGAACCGCAAATGTATTGGTATGTGAGAGAAAAGGCTTAGGCAATGCAATGTGGCCAAGGCCCCCCAGCTACCAGATAAGAGACCTAGGTAGGCTTGTCTGACTTTAAAGTCTGTCTTCCTGATCACTATGAATGACGTACAACAGTGACAGTTGTTGTACAGAGCCAGGGAGAGAACAAAGATGGGAAGCCCAGTCTGTAACACTCAGGTTCTTCTGGAATTGAGACTATCTAGTCAACCCTCCCAAACATCTGCACAGCACCTGAGTCCCACCAGGTCCTGATAGCTCAGGCTGGCTTCCTTGATGAGTTTTCAGAGCCCGTTTTAATTGTCAAGACTTGGAAGACTTTACCTGATTGTAATGAAAATAATTCTTGGCACTGCTTCCCCAGTCAAAGGCTTGAAATTTTTGCAATTTATAAGTCTAAAAGGAAGAAAATTTAGAAAAAGTTATCTGATAAAACTTTATTTGAGATAATATCACAGATTGCTAGAGTTAGGCACATCCTCAGATACCAATTTTATACCAATACCCAGATTTACTGTTTCCAAACTGTAACTTAAAATAAATGGCATTATTTTGTTCTCCTTTACTAAATGACTCAATTTCTCATTGTAGGATTGGAAAGTAGCTATTGCATGACACCATGAAGCAGCTAATATACACATGCTGTGACTATACTAGATCAATGGTTATAGCCGTTAAATAAACTTTATGCTGACATTTTTTACTAAAATTTAAATCTTAAACTTCTTCAAAGAGTTGACTATCTTACTTGGGAAAGAAATACATATGTTACATATACTATACATTAATATTTATTTATATAGATTAATATAATTATATTAGGATATAAACATTAATTATATACAAGGGCTGTCTGGAAAAAATCCAGTCATAAATGCTTCCATTTTTTATATTACATGGACATGGATACTTTCTGAACAGCCCTTGTAGTCACATATTTTAATGTAATCATTACATACTTATATATGTATTAATAATTTTATATATGCTTGTATCAATAATATCCATATTTTCTATGTCCTCACTCGACTTGACTAGTTATATTATTTAATATTCTAATGACTTTATGGATTTAACACTTTTTATTTGAGTACCAGTATCAGTATAATCACCAACTGTACTATATACCAGCATAATACTAACTAGTTGGGGATATCAGACCCACAAAATAATACCATATATGAAATTTAAATGTATGCATATTTAGATAGTATGGTATATTAATAAAATATTAACAATAGTCACTTTTTTTTAAATTGGAAATAATGCAAATTCATACCTCTTCTATACCCCCAAATTAAATCTACTGTCAAGAATTAAATTCAAAATTGGCAAGCCAAATAAATCAGAAACTGCTTAAGCTTTGGTCAGAGGGTGGCACCCGGTAAAGAGGAAAAACCTCGACATTTTTTATCAGAATTGCTTTTATTTAGGAGAGGCTTCATTTCTTAGGAATTGCACAATATTCTACCATTTGATGTAATAAAAGACAGTGTAAGATTAGAAACTACAGGGGATTTCTACAGGAGAAAGAGTTAGCATCTGCTTTTGCTGCTGCAAATGACATACTAAATATCTGTGGCATATTTAACAAACAGAACCAAGTAAGGATTTACAGCCCCTGTTTGCGCATCTGTGCTCTGGTGCCAGCTGTCAGTGACAATGTATCAATGCAAAAGCTGTTCTGCCCCTTTAGACAGTTCATCACTTTTACATACGTTTTTCAGCATTTATATAAAGTACCTGGAGCGAGTATGGAATATAAAGGAAAAACTGGCCTAGGATTCAGACTAAACTTCTAAGCTTGACTTTTGTGCTCAGAGTCATAGGGCTTTATCCACTTGAGATGGAGTCTCAGAAGGAGGGAAATGTGTAGGTGATTATTTATAGTAACAGAAACAAGGAAATCAGCTAAAGTCCAGTAATGGATATTTGATTAAATGCATTATGTTACAGCAATATACAAAACAGTGTGCAACTTTCATGAAATAAACATAATACACTAGGAGAAAGCCATATGTGAATAATGTTTATAAATAACATTAAGTGAGAAAAGTCAGAAAATGAAAGTGAACAAGCTCTATGATTACACTTATGTGATACTCATATGTGGATAAAGATCAGGACAAAATATTTATAATTTTAGGATATTAGGAGAGATGGTTTTAAAGTGACATTTTAAAAATTATTTCTAGGTATTGAATGGTAATAAAAATGTCAATAGTTTCATCTTTTCTAAAGTACAATACATATCAGAAGTCTTCAAGATATGCCTACCCTCCAACTACTAAGTCTACTTCTACTGCTGTATCCTAAGAAAATAATCTGCCTAATGTATAAGGACAGGTCTCTAATGGAAGAATGTTCATCCCAGGATGGTTTACTACTGAGAAAAAAAAAGCCATCATAGTAAAAATAATAGTAGCAATAATAATAATTCAAGCAGAGGAAAACTGTCCTCGATTCCAAATATTTTAAAATTTAGCTATTGACCTGAAAAGGTATTTTTATGACAGAGACTGTTAATTGCCCCCCAGTACCCAGTCTTGCCCTCTCCATTTCAGTAACAGAACCCCTAAGGCTTTCCCAAAGCACATGGCTGCCAGGGTAGGAACTACACTCCTTCATGTGGGCTGGAACCCAAAGGGAGGCAATCCAGCTTCTACCAGGCAGACAAGGACAGCATGCCAGGGATGGAGGGAACTGTGGCCTGCCATGACTTCCTAGAGTACTGTTACACCCCCTCCACCAAAAGACTGTGCCACTGATGCCTGGACTGTACTATAAGAAAGTAAAACTGTTTATCTAGAGGCTGTATTTTGGCATCTCTGATACAGCAATTTAGCCTATATCTAACAAATACAATGCTGTTTAATTAAATAAAAAAAGAAAGTTAGATGCATGTAGTGTGATCCAACTTTTGTAAGGGAAACAACTGTACAAAACAATTATAAGATTACACAGAAAGTGTTTAGGACATGCCACTACTAGATGTGCTGCTTGGGCCACATGGATTATTTTGAGTTAAAAGCACTTTAAAAACAGCAGGTGCTCTGACCTTCCTTCCTCTTTGTATGAAAGAAGCCATCCCCATACCAGGAGAAAGAAACATTCTTGTCACTGGAGACAGGGGAGGCTGAAAGAAAACTGTACCAAAAGACCCCGTTAAAGAAACTCATTTCTTTTCATCTCCATATGTATTTTAGTTACTTTTTCACAACTGCTACACTTGGTTCAACCTAATATATAAGCTCTTAGGCCTGGTCACTTCTTTGGGTCTTCATTTTTCTTGTGACAGCTCCTGTGTACATGCAAATAAAATTATGAGTTGTTGTTTTTTTGTTTGTTTTTTTTTTACTGTTAATCTGTCTTACATCAGTTCCAGTTAGAAACTCTAAGAGGGTAAAGGAAAATTTAAAGCTCCTCTACAATTCTAATAAAAGCTATCCCTGGTGGTGGACATGTGGGTGATTTATTTTCTTCTTTGTACTCACACATTGTTTTTAAATTTCTTAAAGAACATATATTACATGCAAAACAGAAATTACACTAAATGTCTTCTTACAATGTTTTAAAGAGCCTAACTAATGTACATTTATGTTTTTGTTTTTAGCAGGTTTCAAACAAAGAGAACATCAGAATCATATGAGGAACTTATTAAAACGCAGATTCCAGGGGCATACCTCCAGGAATCTGAATCTTCAACAGGTCATGGGCAGGCCCAAGAACGTGTATTTTTCATAGCACCCTAAGTATTTCTGAACAACAACACTGTAAAGGTATGTTAGGACCAGCCTTCTTCAAATAGGAGTGCCTAGATTCCTGGCATGGCCAGCAGGGGCGCTAGAGAAAGTAACAATAGTCCTGGCTCTGGGGGTTTCCAAAACTTAATCAGGTATACAAAAAGAACAGGAAGATCTGTAAACTAAATTTAAGCACCCAGTAAAGAACTAGGTTTTGAAACTGTTAAAAAACGGAATGCTAATTATTAAACTAAAACTAAACTTCTCAATGTACTATAAATAAAAGGGCCTTGAAAGGAACCCCCGAACTTCAGACCTGAATTGCAGCCCTTAGCTTGCCAGCGCCCAGACCCCAGACACTGTCAGCAGAAGCCTCTCCCAACAGGCACCTTGGCAGCCTGTCCTCGACAGAGTGGCTCCCTTGGCTAACCCCCCCAGAGGGAGAAACAGGGAGAAGATCCCAGGAAACAGCTGCTCAAATCAACTATTTTCTCAACATAGGGGGCTGACACAATGAACAGAAGAGGAAAAGGGCCTTCCGCAGTGAAATCTCGCCTGTGGAAATGTTTATGAGGCACATTCCAACGTGGTTAGAGCCTGAAACCACAATGGGGCCGAGAGAGATGCCCTAAACCTCGGCCTGCAACCTTTGACCCTGGCCAGCTGCTGGATAAAAGGAGCTGGGACAAGAGCAGAAGCCAGAGGGCGCCAATCCAAGAGTGCTACTGCTCTGGGGAGGCTGCCACACGGCGGAGGGGCGAACCAAGCCCGTTCTGTAACACCAGGGCTGTCCCGAAAGTATCCAGTCAGGCAATATGAAAAATAGGGGCATACATGGCTGGATATTTTCCAGACAGCCCTCATATACAACAGGGTAGTCTTGGATTGTAGCCAATCCAGCCGCTCTACCATGAACCCAACTCCCCTTACTTTCCTTAAACAATACTTTATTAAAAGGTACACTTTCAAAGGCTAGTCACATGATTCTGATGCAGGCACTGACTGCCCAAGACACCCAGAGCATCTTCGTTTGGAGCTTAAATAGTAAGTTATTTCATATTTAAAAAGAAGGGGGGAAATTGTACCAAAATAGGTCCTGAGGTAGGAATAAGTCCCTGACATAGTGTTAGGTTAAATAAAAAGCAAGTTATAAAACAGCAAGAAAATAAATCAATCTATTTCAGCAACTATTACTTTCATCTGTACTTTTAACGACCTCTTTCTGAAATGACATGAGGCAAGAGGTATTGAGCAAAACGCAGGGACATTTCATATCTCTGGGTAACCATTTTCTATCGCTGTGTAGGATTATAGAATAATTTGATTTTTTAATCTTAAAATAATTTTTATTTTTGCCTATGTGTAATTTCTAAATCTTTAGAATGAATGAACATGCATTACTTTGGTGATATAGGATAAAACAATCAAACTCTGTTTTAAAAGTTCATGACTCCCACTTATATCCATGATTGCTTTAGTTCTGGTTTATCTACTGATGTTTCAGGCATATTATTATAATATGCTCATGGTTAACGTGGAAAGAGCAGCTTCTTTCTCCAAAGCTGCTCTAAAATCTCACTGTATGAAGCAACACAGAAATAAAATAAATCTGGGACTCAATGAAAAACTGACAGAATGGAGAGGGCGGGAAAGATAGAAAAGTCAACCCCAACTGCTGTTTGGTGAGCACACGTACAATTTGTCCCAGGGGGGATAACAAAAGAACACACACACACACACACACAATGACCGGAAGGAACCCAGGACCTCTGGGGAAGGGCATATTAGATTTGTAAACAGTTCAGATTTGTAAACAGACTGTCGTTTTCTATTCAGAAAGGGCTTAAAGAGAGGTGCTTCATGGGATGCACAGATCTTTCTAATGCTGATTTTACACAAACACAATTGCACTCCTGGAATGCCTACCTGCTTCCAGTGTAGTATATCTTGCACAGAAGTTCCAGCAGGAGAGTGTGTTAGATACACAGATAGTCTAGACTGAAAAATAAATATTGAAAAGAAGGATAAAAACAGCATTAAGGGGGCACTGATAATAAACAAATTTTGCCTTTCAAAGCATTAAAAACTACACAGCCAAACTCAAATATATGAGATTAAGATCAAGAAAAAAAATTCTTTGACTACAAATATGTCCTATAAAAATATGCACAAACACAAACCCACACACACAGTACATATGAAGGACATATAGCAACATGGTAACCATAGGAGACTACATGGGTTGAGATTATTGCTTATTTTTATTATCTTCTTCATACTTTTCTGGATTTCCAAAATTTTATATAACAAGAATACCTCACTGTTATTGCCAGGAACAAGAAAAATTAACATCACTTTTAAAAATTCCCTAGAGCACTCATTCTAGACTTTTAAAACCTGTTCTCAAAATGCAACATTACAAACTACAAATATATTTTGAAACACCAGCATATTGCTGGCCAAGGTTTTACATTTCATTAAATAAATAAATAAATAAATAAATAAATGTGCACACATGCATGCGTGTGTATAAATAGCCATTCCAAATTTAAACACACTTACAATTTTTTTAAAGAAACCAACCCTAGAACAAATATAGATGTCAAGTCTGAAGTTAAGACTGGTTTGCTCGGTCAGTGGTTTCTACCCAGGTACAATGTATCAAGTTGACAGCCTGGCCTGAGGACAGCAGCAGATGGTATTCCAGTCACTTGCTGAAGGTGATTCTCGTGCCTCTTAAATGAGAGAGCTAATGATGTTCCTACCTCCCTCTCCCACATCCTCCAACACAAAAAAGCACATTCACAGATAACATAAAATCACCGAAACTTTAAAGCAAGTCTTATTATAAACATACATTACCATATTTAAGTTTTTCTCATTAAATCCACACAGAATAAAAAAGACATTTCCGCAAAGCTCCTTCAGAATGACATGACTGCACACATGCCTACTCAGCCACTTTATAACTGCGCTCTGGGGAAGAAGTTCTCTGACTCCAAGTAAGTCCTACAAAATAAATTCAACAATATCTCAGCATATGTTCTGGTACACAGGCCTCCTCCTCTGTGACCCACCTCAGAAGCGGGGACACATGCCAAGTGTCTCTACAATTACCTCAGGAGTAAAATGGCAAACAGTGGGTGTTCAAACTAGGAGACTTAGGCAATGTTTACTAAGGCAAAAGCAGATATTATAGATGTGCATTTAAAGTCTCAAATGAAGAAAAGGAGACAGAAAATCAAATAAATTCACAGCAGACTTTTATAATGGGAAATAGCCTTAATGGTCAGTCGCCCCAGGGCCACCCCCAATGAGTTTCACCTGACTTGGATTGATTGGTAGTGACTTCTGAGAAAAATCTGAAACTGTCATTGATCAGCAGTGTTCTGCCTAGGGCACCTCTAATCTATTTCTATTGGCTAGTGGGCCAAATCCTGCCCAAAGCCTACTGTTTTTTTAATACGTGTGTGTGTGTGTGTGTGTGTGTGTGTAGAACACATATAACACAAAATTTACCATTTTAACCACTTCTAAGTGTTCAGTTCAGTGGCATTAAGTACATTTATACTGCTGCACAACCATCACCACTATCCAGTTCCAGAAGTCTCACAACATTTCAAACTGAAATTCTGACCCCCTTAAACAATAACTCCCCATTCCTCCTCTGCCAGCACTGCCTGTTTTTATAAATAAAGTTTATTGGATCACATTCACACTCATTTCTTTACACGTAGTCTCTGGCTGTTTGCTCAGTAGAGACCCAGTTGAGTGGCGGCAACAGAGACCATGATGGTCCACAAAGCCAAAAATTTTACTACCTGGACTTTTACAGAAAACGTGTGCCAACTTCCAGTCTATGTTAGCCCTGAGCAATGGCCACTGAACCTGTGCTCAAGTATTTCTGCGGCAATGACTATACTCTCAAGGCAAATCTTCACATACTTGCACAATATGAAAAAGACCTTATGTCGAATCCCAATTTGTCCCCTTATAATTTACACTTTGGCTGATGCTTACCCTCTGGAAGGACAAATAGGAATGAAAGATTCAAACACCTACAAGGCAGTTTTAGGGTTGGAACTGCGTCCCCTCTCCCTCAACCCCCAAAAAACTAGATACCTTGAAGCTCTAATCCCCAGTATTTCAGCATGTGGCCTCATTTGGAGATCGGGTCTTTATAGAGGTATTCACATTAAGATGAGGTTGTAGGGTGGGCCCGAACACTACGTGAGTGGTGATCTTACAGAATGGGGGAATCTTAACAGAGACAGACACACAGGGAGACTGGGATACACACCGGGAAAATGCCACGTGAAGATGTGAAGATAAAGGCAGAAATTGGGGTGATGCTCTACAAGCCGAAAAATGCTAAGCAAATCACCAGAAGCTTAGCAGGAGGCATAGAAGAGGTTCTTCTACACAGTCCTAACAAACTAATACAGGCAAGCATGCAAACATAAGTGACTAAAACAGCAAAGGGACAACACTGCCCTCCCCAGTGTGATGATTAGGGAATGCTGGGAACTGGTGAACTGGAAATCTTATCCTCAGCCTAACACGTACAACTGCTCTGTGGCACACAGCTTCCTTTTTCCCCTCCAAAATAATCAATTACCAAGATTTCAGTATTAAGTATCCCAATTTTAAAAAGTGCAACTAATTTAACTTTAAAACATGACATGGGCCATATTTAACACTTCAGGCAAAGTCGGTCCACAGACACAGAGCTGTGATCTGTCTTCTATAAGACAACCAATCAATATCCAAAGACAGATACCAGGTCTTCCTGAATATTCCTCTTCTCCAGACTAATCATAGTGAGATGAGCTGGGGAGAACACAAGCAGAGGTTACACGACATGAACAGGCATCAGTTTCTAAAGCTCCTGGCTTTGAGTCTACGTAATGGTCGTGTGTGATAAATGCCTATATTTTTGAGGTTGTCTCCTAAAAACAAGTTAATAGGATGATGCATCACTGATTAAAATCACAATAAGCTGAAGTTTCCTTTTGACTGACAAAGGTTGTGAATTTGAACTTCAGAACTGTTACCCAAACACTACTGTGGCAAATTCCACCAAAAACCAGGTGGGTCAAAGCAGGACAGCATTTCCAAGGAAATACACTATACACACTTACAAGCCCTTCTCGTGTCAATTTTGATGTCTTATAATTTATACTTTTGTATTCTGAAAAAGAGTCAGGGTACTTAACTTTCATGGAAGCAACATATACTTTCCAGAGCTGCTAATTCAAAGGTTTCATGAGTATTTACTCTTTCACGCTGTCACTCTCCCAGGACATTATAAAACATTGTTGTTTAGAAAAGTGACTCCCGAATCCCAGTCTGTTTAGCCCACATCAGAATCATGGAGGATGGGTGGTGAAACCACAGATGCTGGGCTTTGCTCCAGATTTAGCAAAACACCACCTCCAAGGTGGGGAGCAGGAGTCTGTATCTTTATAAAGCTACTAAATCACAATCTCCAGGAATTAAATTAAACTGAAAACATTTCTATGACGGCAATTTCAGTTCTCCATTAAAAAAAAAAAAAATATATATATATATATGGCACAAGGATGCAGCTAGAGCAAAAAAAAAAAGCAACAACCTAAATGTCTACCAGAGGTGTCTGGTTAAATAAGTTCCTAAGTAATGGAAAACTTACTATGCAGCAGTTAAAAAGAATGTGATAGAGTTTTCTGTATTAACATGTTCGCTCTCCAAGAGTGAAAAATACAATCTGCAGAACAATATACATGGCTGGATACTGTCTACATTAAAACAATATATATCTGGAAATTCTCACACAAGGTCTATAGAAAAAGACCCCAAAATGAGCACTGTGCTTAATTCTGAGGAAGGCACTAAGAAAAGCCCTGGTAGTTAAAGGAGACTTTATTTGTAACCTCTAAATTGTTTATAATAAAAATTGATGCTTCTATTATCCAAGGCATTAACAATTAATTTGGTTTGAGAGGTCACATCTTATCTGCCTGTCTGGTCAGCTATGTGAGTCAGATTCTGAGATCAGAGCAGAGTCTGTATTTCCTGTAAAAGCCTCCTAAATGCCCAGTAGATATGTTATACCTTATTTTAAGAACATAATTCTGAATGGGATTTCATATATGTGTATATAAACATATGATATAAACATATCATACATAAAACATATGTATAATACAGCTGGCTCTCAACTCCACATAAAAACTACTTCCTCCTTGGACAGAACTTGGGGGTCACATAGCTCTAGGGCTGAGCCCAGTGTTTAGGGGCCATATTATAAAATACAGGGACAGTGTCTTTAGACCACCCTCAGTGAGGTCAGGGTCTGGCATGTAGGAGGAATAGTGCATCGTGTGCCTACTCCTATATACCAGCTCACTGCATAGAATATAAAGGCAACTCCAAGAAGGTTTAAGCTACCTTCTCCCAGACTTTCTTGTGCTTTTAGTGTGGTGGGTGGAGATCTGCACTGATATATTAACCATGAGAACATGAAGCTCCGATGTGAAACTGATGATACACCTTCCCTGACAGCGGTTCTCAACCTGTGGGTCGCAACCCCTTTGGGGGTCGAACGACCCTTTCACAGGGGTCGCCTAAGACCATCGGAAAACACATATCAGATATTTACATGACAATTCATAACAGTAGCAACATTACAGTTATGAAGTAGCAATGAAAATAATTTTATGGGGGTCACCACAACATGAGGAACTGTATTAGAGGGTCGTGGCATTAAGAAGGTTGAGAACCACTGTACCTAGGATCTGGAAGAAGGGATGGGGAGGGGGAACAAAATGAAAGAAGAAATACCACTTTCCATTAATAGCAAACATAGAAGAGGAAAACACAGATTCTCCCTCTAATGGCCAATTCGTCAGATCTGAAAAAGAAATGGGGGACAGGGGTATGGCTCAAGTACCTTAAGGGTAGCATCTGAAAGTTGTGTGTATTCAAGTGCAGGGCTAGTAGAGAACGTGACTGAAACCACAGGAGCCAGGGCAAAAAACATTTTAATCTTTTTGGCCAGCTCCGGGATCTGTGAAAACGCTACAAAACCTGTGGGGACAGAAGGAAGGTAAAGTAATTTCATCTTCTGGGACTCTGAAAAAGCGAGAGGGGTTGTGCATGGCACCCTCTAGTGGCAACCCGAGAAACACGCAAGCAAATACTTGAAATGAGGTCCTCTTTGTGAGGAAATCCTGAGTTTGACTAAACTAGTAAATCAAGTATTTGTTAAGTGCTTGTTTCAATTTTCAACCTAGACGTGCGCTGGAAGAAATCAGGTTGCTAAATCCTGAGGCTGTGTCCTGTTCCTTAAATAACGTAAATCAATCTAAGAAAAGACTGTATTCCTAACAGCTCAGCCTCACCAGCCCCATCCCCCATTGCCCCTCTCCCCATCCCTAAGAACAATTCAGACATCCGACGACTCAAAAGGGACTTACCCATTTAGAGTGCCCTAGCATTAAACTAGCTTTTATCTTCCTCTCAGGTCACTTCTAGCCTTAAACTCGGTCCCAGAATGTCACTTAAAAAGCAGTGTGGCAAAGGACCTTAAGCAAATTATGGAAGAGAGAATATAAATGAAGAAAAACGCTTAACTCAATGAATAAAAAAGGCAAATGTTAACTTTTTATAAGTGGCCTCTTCAAATGGCAAAGAGTACTTTGTGGTAGTGAAGGTGAGGCAATTTAGCCATTTATTAAGGCACATAAAAGCATTCATACATTTCACATAGTAATTCTCCTTCTAGGAATACATGCGAAGGAGATTGTGTGATACGAACACAAAGATATTAGTCATAGAAAACACAAAACGGCAGAATTATATAAATCATGTGACAAGTTCCTAGTTCCTGATCAGAAGAACTCTTGGTTGCTAGCGTTATGGGCAACTTTTGCTTTCTTTAAACTTCACTAAATTTTCTATTTTTGTTCATAACGAACATAATTACTTTTATAGTCAGCATGAATAAAAATGCATATGATTTTTAAAAACTATTTATACATAGGGTATAACATGGCATCTTAGTAGTGGGTGTTATTCCACTTAACTTTAAAAGTCAGTGTATATTCTTGTTTGCTTTTTAAAAATCTCTACAAAACCCTCTCACATCCCCATATTGCTTAACTAGAAAAATACGTAATAGGCTGTGGCTTACATCAATTCCTTTATATTCAAAAGTACCAAACCACATGTATACCCATTTTTATTAAAGTCTGAATTTCCAAAGAAGATGAAATATTACCAAAATTCCTAGCCCTTGCCCTGATCATTATTTCTGCATGGCATTAAAAAATAATAATAAATAAAATTCTATCTGAGCTAACATTATTTTTTTAATATTTCACTTTTCAGAACAAATGCAAACTCTGTAATAATACATCATATCAATATTCAATCTTCATTACATACATACCTATCGTACTGCCTTGAGAATGACCCACATAGTACACTTGTTCTTGGCCAGTTTTATTCAGAATGAAGTTAATTGAAGCAGGTAAGTCATACATTGCCATCTCGTCATAACTGTAATCCAAAAATGGAACTCTTTCATTGAGACATTGCACACAAATACAACAGCACACAAGTAATAAGTGTGTGGTCTGACGACTTATCACCAACTGAACACAGCTGGGTAAACCATGACTGAGTGCAGGAAACAGAGTATTGACAGGACTGCCGAAGCCCCCTGAGCTCCTTTCCAATCCTGCCTCCCAAGGCTAACCATGATCCTCATTTTTTACACCATAAATTAGTTTTACCCACTTTTGAACTTTTTAATAAATGGGATCAAACAATATGTATTCTTCTATATTGGGCTACATCCAAAGTGTCGCACACAGTTGTAAGTTGTTCGTTGTGTAAATACTCGTATGTCACACTTAATTTTTCCATTCATTGGTGATGGGTATTTGGTAGTTTCCAGGTGTTCACTATTAAAAATAATGTGACAATAAATATATTCTTATACATGTCATTGGTAAAAGCACTTATTCTTGCATCCCATGTCCTTTAGGTAGGCTCTGGTTTTACAAATGGGAATCAGGTCTGGAGGATCCACAGGCTGATCTCTATACCTGGTACCAAGACAGAGCCCTGAACCCACGTGCATGTGCGCATCTGTCATCAGGAGACTGATGAGCCAATTGTTACCACCACTCATGACATGCCAGGTTCTTTCCCTGTATCCTTTCCTCCAATCTCCCCATAACCTTATAAGATAGGTATTTACTATCCCTGTTTTACATAAGGAAAACTGAGACACAGAGAGCTTATGCAACATACCCAGGGTCACACAGTGACTAACTGACAGAGCCAGAAGTAAGACAGAGAAGAGGAAACTTTCTGGATATAGAATAGTGAACATCTGGAATGTGCATTTATAGAAGAAACATTATGGGACACAATTTATCTAGCAGTTCCCACACCACCAGGAATGTCAAAAGAGTTAAAAATTCCTAATTGAATCTAATTCTTAAATGTAATTATTTACTTATACTTACTGCTATTCATTAAAGTCCTGAAAAGTTTTAAAACCTTTCATGATTCATCAGTTTTCCCTCTCAGATGAGCTTAAGGTATCCATCTGCCCTCCCACATGTCTGTGTTAAGGGTACTAAGGAAATGCACCCCAGTTAGAAGCAGTTCAAATATACCTGAAGGCCCAGAATTCATCCTGAAAAACTGAAAGGGTCTTGTGTTTCCGAGACCAGGTGTTTCCCCTGCTGTTCCCCATCCACACGTCGAAACCAGCATCTGCCAGAATGAAGCCCAGGCCGTTGCTGGGTATATTTGTGACCCAGTTACTGGAATCTGCCAGCAAGCCATGCTGCAGGAACACAACTGGCCTGTGACCTGAAAGACATTGTTGCTTAGGAATCAGCAGCACTTAGCTTCAAAACCAACATGATATTTTGCTATACTGATAATGTATGCAAATGATAAATTAGAAACAAATTAAAATACTGAGGTAGCAATGTACTCCTATATGACTTTAGTAAAGAATATTTTTAATCACTTATTCCTTTCTTCTTTTTTTAAGATTTTTACTGAAATATAGCTAACATACAATACTGTATTAGTTACTTTGGCTCGTCTAAGTGTACGCCATAGTTACTCAGCATTATATACCTAAAGAAGTGATCGCCACAATAAGTCCAGCAACCATCTGACACTGCAGCACGCTATCATATTATTATTGACTACGTGCGCATTTTGGAGGGAGTTGGACCAGTGCTGGGAAGAAAGCAAGCTCTAGGAGATGGAAGAGATGGAGAATGGGAAGTGTCATGACCCTCAGCCTTGCCTGCTCAGGCAGTTCTTGCAAGGACCAGCCTGGTCCGTGCTCTACAGCACCTGAGGCCTGGTGTGTCTGAACAACAAACCAATACAACAGGATGAGGACTGACTTCCTGGCTGTGCCCTACAATTGATTTGTTTGTCCCAAGCAGGTTCTAGGACTGGGGGCTGAGGGAAAGGCCTAAACACAGCTTGGCCCAGAGAGGGCAAGTGATGTTATCGTGGTCACCTAAATAGCACAGAGCGAGCCAAGAGAAGCGGCCCAGTGACAGCCTGCTGCAGGGCTGCCTGCCCGATGTGGCCCAGATGTGGGTGGAAGTGAGCAGGGGATTGCTCAGGCTCCGAAAATGAATGTGCTGAGCCCACAGCCTACGAAAATGAATCTGCTGAGCCCACAGCCTCACAGGAGGAAGATGATGGGGTGGGTGGGGAGGTTCCTCCTGCTTCCCACAGCCCTGACCTTCTCTACCAGGGCAGGGCCTGGACAGGCCTCCACTATGTGCTAAAACCATGTGAGAAATCAGCTGATGCTCAAAGAAGAACCAAAAGAGGAACGAGGAGGAAGCCACAAGACCCGGGCACTGGAATGACACAGATTCTTGATTCTTACAGCTATGACACCCTGCAGGATTTAGTTACCCTCTCTGAAGTGTAGGTGTTCTTTTCTGAAGTGGGGAAGACACAGTGGCTGATACACAGTAAAGCTCCATACATAACAGTGAGTCACAAAAAGTAACAAATGTGATAAAATATCATTGCAACACAAGCACAGGAAGGAGGGTCAGAATGAGAGAGAACAGGAAGATGCTACACTGCTGGGTTCGAAGATGGGGGATACGGCAAGAAGCCAAGAAAAGCACGCACCTTCTGCGGGAAAAAGTAAGTAACAACATATTAATAAATTTGTGCTGCTTCAAGCCGCAAATTCTGTAGCAATTTGTTACAGCAGCAATACAAAACAAAGACAGCTGGGGACAAGTTTTTCCCCCCATTTTTCAGATAAGGACTCTGAAGCACAGTGTGGCTGAGGAATGTGCACACAGGTGCATAGCCACCAATCCCAAACCAGGACTAGGAGGCTAGTTAGTACGCCTCTTGGGCCTAAAGACGAGACAGGCGTGGCTCCTTGCTCATTTGGGAGGAGCCTGCATACCCTAAAATCTTTCAGAATAGCTTAGAAGATAGGCCACAAACTGCAGAAGGGCCCTGCTCTCCTGCAAAGGCAGGTTCTAGGCAGAGTGCCATCAAGGACATTGCTATGGTACATAGGCACTCCCACCACTTCATGCTGAGGGATGCAAAGGCAGAACCGCCCCTCACTGTAAGCTTCTCTACAATCACCCAGGGGACTGAACAAGTCAAGGAAGCTCAAGACCCAGCAATGTAGGCCCACACCTCTGCACAAACGCAAAGTCCAAGGGCTGGATGGACCATCCTGAAGACAGGCTTTAGATTACCAAAGGGTCTGGGCCTAGGAGGCTTCCTCAGCCTGCCCCAAGCACCTCCAATAAATCCTAGCAAGAGCCCAGCACCTAGCTGATTTGTTTGTTAACAGTGCTAGTATTTGCCATAATCCAATTTATATAACACTGTCACCACAGAGCTGTGAGATCCACCCACATCAAAGATAGGGTAACTTATGCCTGGAAACAGAAACTAAGTAAACTGCCCCAGAATACTCACATAGCACGGAGTCAGAACTGAAACCCAAGGCAGCCTCATTCTGAAGCCCTTGCTTTTAAGCACTACTCTCAAGAAAATCACTGTTAGAGAACAAAGTGGTAGAGGAGAGGAAGTGTCCTTGTCAGTACTGTTTGCACCCAGCATTTCAAAGCAGGCCAAGCACTATTTCCCCAAATGGGCTGCATGTCAAAAATTCCCCAGGGCACTTGTTAAACATTCACATTTCTGGTCCAGTTCTGATTCAGGGAACCAGTAACTGCAGGGACAGAGCCTGGAAATCATTCATTTTTGACAAGTTCCCCTGGCTGCTCTGATGCATGCACTTCATCTACAGATGTGTTCAAAGTGGGTTCATCTAAAGGAAAACACGTCCAGCCCCCGGGGGCATCGCCTGAGGGGTCTCTGCCCAAGCAAGGTTTAAAACGCCTGTCTGTGCACGCTGAAGACAGTTGCCCGTACCCCCACAGGACATCAGAGCAGGCCGTGAGACACAGAACTTTCCACACACTGGCAGTGTTTTACACAACGATCGCTTTATTGGATGATTTCATTCTCAATTAGGCTAAAGGTAAGTCTAACTTGTTGCTGTCTTAGACTCTTTAGTCAAGGCCTATATGTATTTCCTTATTTTAGCCACATAAAATAAATTGTCTCACTGTCATGGGATTAACTTGCTGAACACTTATTTCATAAGGCCCTGCCCTCTAGTTTACAGAACACTAACTCTGGCAACAGACTAGCTGGCCCACTAGCCTCTGACCTAAAGCAAATCCCTTTTCCTCTTTGAAGCTGGCAGTCTCACCCGGTAAAATGAGGGTGTCCATCTAGAACATGGGTTGCCAAACCCAAGGATTTCACCTTGGAATACACTAGGGACTGTGTTAAAAATATAAGCTTGCCAAATCCTTGGCCTGACAGGACTCTGAGATCCTTCTAGCATTAACATCCCGTGACTTTCTAGAATAAGGCTAAGCAGATAAAAAGAGAACCACTTCCCTGAATTTCGATTCCCTTATGGAGTTAGTGCGAAGCAGGGGTTACTCAAAACTTGACAGGGAAGTCTGCTTAACACTGAGGAACAGCACACACATACTTCACAGGTAGCCAAGGGCATTCCTAAATATGCATTCCAAGCTGCCTCGTTAGTAGAGATTTGACCAGACAGGCAAAATGGTCTAAGTCAAGGGATTCTTTACTTGGGTCCAGCAACTCTCTACAAATATGTGTAAAATTTATGTGTTTACTAGAGAAAAGGCCCCCAGTTGGGAAGACTGCCCTGGCATAACTCACTCAGGCTGCCCGTGCAAGGACACGATGCGGCTAGTTGCTATGATACAAAGGTGACAAAGACACAGCCTCTGCCTTCAAAGAGTGGTGAAGGGAGGGATGGTGGGGAGGGAGAAGTACAAAAATCAGTTAGCCCCAAAGCAGAATAAGAAAAGCACCTCAAGAGAGGTGTTAGAAGGCATTTGGGGGTTCAAAGGGAGTATGTGTCTCTCTGCTGCTCAAGCCATCAGGGAGAGTTGGCAGTTAAGCTGGGGTTGGAAGGATGGAAAGAATTCTTTTTCAAATATAAATGGAAATGAAGATGGTGGGTAGGGTGAGTAGCATTCCACAGGCTGTGTTCACCAGCTTAACCACAGAGGGATTTTAGCAAAAAGGAAACAAGTCATTTAGATTTCAGAGTGTCAAAAAGGTCTTTGATATTCGTTAACATAACAAATACAGCTTCAATTACATCATTCATAATTTGGCTACGGTTCCAACTTAAACCTGTATAGTTGATAAATGATAAATGTTTCTTAGATAAAAAGTAAACACAGCTGGCAACCAACAATTCTCAAGCGTTCCTCATAAACCTTGTGAAAGAGGTATTCTAACCCATTCTGCCGAGGAAGACACCATAGACACCGTAGCCTGTGATCGTAGTCACAGATCTGAGGAATCAGGAAGTTCTTTGCACATACCCATGGTGAACTCCAATGTCCTAGTGCTGTATAGAATGGGGGTGAACAGTACGGACAACAGCTAGGACAGAATATAAGGGAAAGGTGTGTGTCTTCATTTAGCAAGCCCCTGAAGATGGCTGAATGGCATATCACATAATTATGCCTGGGCTCTACGAAGCTTAATCCTGCAAAACTATGGAAGATGGATGAGAACAGGGAAGCTGGCTGAAAGGAGAACAGTTGGCACGGGTAGAGGGATCACTAAGCCCTGTGATCATAAAGACCTCCAACAATCTCTAAATAAGGTACTACATATGCTCAGAGAGGACCACTGTGACAGGACTGAAGGATGCTCTCCACACAGCCTTAAACTTGGTTGTGGCAGCACCACCATAGAGAGAAAAAACACTGAGAAAAAAACACTTCAAAAAGGGGAAGAGGAATGGTTTCACTTCATCCCCAATAATGATTCATGTTTTAATGTATCTTGCAGTGACTTGTAAATAGTAGAGACGTATGTTATCTTTGTGTATATTAAAAGTATTAATATCTTAAAAGATAAACAGACTGAATTTGCACATTCCTGTTTGGAAATTCTTTGGTTTTTTTTAATATGTGGGAAGCCTCAAAAATGGAAGTGGCTCAAGCCTCTCTGGGGTTATGAGTTAATTTCCGGCATCCAATTAAACTGTAACAAGAACAAAGCGAGGGAAGGGATGAACTAAAGCTCTATGACACTGGCAGCCTAGAGAGGACATGGGAGCTACTTGGGAGTCAAGAATGATTCCGCAGTTTCCAGTCTAGGTCATCAAGAGGGCAATGGTGTTATTAATAGAGGAGGAAGTCAGGAGAGGAAGTGGCACGAATGAGAAGAAGATGAAGGCCAGGTTGGGTGTGAAGGACTTTATGAATTCTTTCTGTCTACTTGGCTTAGACAAGCCTAAGTAACACCACTGACAACACTGCTTCTGAATATCAGTGAAGGATAAGAAGAGCCTCTGCCTTGGACCATAGAAATGCAAACCAACCTTCAGAAAAGGACCCGTGCACTGACTGCTCTAGAGAATCACAGATCCCTGCAGATAACGGAGTCGGAGTCGTATGTCACAGTCGTGTGTCCTTTAAAATCCCCTGTGAGCTCAGCTCACAGCATGTGTTATAGAGGTGCCACTGATCTCCCACAGAGAGGCTCTGCAAAACCGTGGAAGAAGGTGGGGACCGGATGCTATGACCAGATGCAGAGTGAGTCTGTGTTTCCCATGTTGAAGACCAGGGGTATCCACTGCCTCACACCCCTGAAAAATGAGAATATGACCTATAGAAAGAGAGCATGATAAGACGAAAGGGGAACTCAGAGGTCAGCCCAGCCAGCTGACTGTTTTTACAGATGAAGAACCCGAGGCCCACAGACATGACAGCGCACAAGTGCTGAGAGGGTGACACAGGCCTAGCACTGAGTTCTCCTAACTCTTCTTTCTACCACCTGGAAGCAACTCAAGACTCATGCCCACTTCCCTCTTATTCCATGGCACAACACCTTCTCCTGCAACCGTCATGACACATACACACAGGACACGTGGCACTATTTACTTTAACTGCCGTATGGGCCAAGAAGCCTGGAGGTAGTGACCAACAAAGGAGGCATATTCTCTATGCTTGTTTTTACTGAGGTTTCTGGCATCTTTTCATAAGGACTCAAATTACTAATGACATTAATCAAATGACCACTTTTAAGAAAAATAATATCAATACCTAATTTTCCTTACACAGGGTCTGAAATCAATATACAGGGTTTAGTTTTTAAAAAGGAAGGAAACCAAGATCATACAATCACTCTGGAATAAAATCTATGTTCTGTGTGTTTTGAGCAGAAGGAAAAATAGAAGCCATCATTATAGTTCACTATTCATTTTTGTAGCATGTTTATAACAAGAAAACAACAGCTTGTATCTGTAAATCATAAAAATCTCAAGAAATAGAAATTAGATTTTAAAAGAAGCACGAGCCATGTTGGCCAGTTAAGCATTATTAAATGCCTTATTATTGTTAGAATTTATGGGATAGGAAAAAGATAAATGAGGTTACATTAAGACTAACAGATAATAATGCAAATCACACGTTAACACAGAAGGGCTTTTAAGTTTGCTTTGAATAATAATGCAAAAAGGAACTGAGGCAAAGAAGGCCCTTCTGTTCATATAAAAATTTAACTGAAGAAGAGATAGTTATCCAATTACCATAATCTCAACCTTAATTTACTAAGTTTCTAGAATCAGAAAATGTTAAAAATTAAGCTACACCTGGAGAGATGGTTGAATAAGGGTTAGATCTTTAGTCTGATTTTATCAATTTCAAGTGGTCTCGCTAGAAATTGCTTAATCTGGTTATTGACATAAAAACTGGCCAAATTCCAGTAATGCAGTTACTTTTCAAAGCTTTCCTATGTCAACACAGAAAACACCCCTACCTCCATCAGTCTGGTTCTTCCTCCCGTGAGGAATTCGGTTGAGGCAAAGGATATATCCGTCTTTTGTCTCGACTACGTGTTCCTCACTAGGATATCCCCAGTAAGAGATAATTTCACTCTATGGAGAAAAAGAATAATAATAATGGAAATTCGATGGTCAGAATCTGACAAGATCTCCCACATTAACAAACAAAGAAAAAGAAAAACCATCAGTGACATTCTCCAGGTTTTACTTAAGAAATCACTTGTGATTGAACTTTTAGTCTGCTGAAGCTAGGAGCATACCCACCCATCACAAGAGTAAATCCTCTATTGGTTTTAGCTATGTGTTCTATTCATGGGTTTTGCCATTCTAGCATGTTCTACACCAACTGTGTCTAATTTTACCATAGCTTCAGGCCACTTTGTTTTCAGCCTGGCTCCCAGGTACAAATAAACACTCTTCCTTCTTCTCTAAATATGCCCACTAATACTGTGATCTGCCACTATCCTTGTTTTAAGAGGTCCTGTCCTGGGAAACAAAGCATAAAAGCATTCATCAGTTATAAAATTATACTAATAACATAAAGAATGGCAAGGTGAAGTTGAAGAACAAGAAAAGATGAAAAATAGGGAATTGTGATCAAATTCACTTCTCCATAAGGAAAGACCCATGGGGCCATCATTAATGAGGAGCTCAGTAGAATACAGGTAACTCAGTTACCCAGCAGGTTTTGTTTGGAGCCTTTATTTCTGGTCTGATTATGGAGGTTGTGTTTGTTCTAGGTGTGTAAGTGCTCATTATCCTCTCTAACACAATACTTCAAAGAATTTAATTTTATCATTTTTACAGAAAAAAAAACATTAAAAGGTGGGGGAGAGATAAAAGAAAAGATTTGGGACAAGAAATAAAATTTAACCTTAAGACCCTGGTGTCAGGTGATACTTTCTCGGCTCACTATGAATTTATCTCAGTCTCTGGGTTACCTGACTCTTCAGTTAGGCAAAATATACCATACTGCATTGCATGTTTTAAAGTTGCTGTTTTCTTTAGTAGTGTCTATTTTCCCAGTATTTTATGCCTAAATGAGGTATTTCCAAATTTTATTGTTTACTTCATTAATAACTTGGAAATATTTTAATTACTCAAGGAATTATTTTTGCTTATTTGTTCTAATAAAATGTTTTTTCAGGTATTTTGATTAGCATTGCTCCATAGGCAATGCTAATCACAATCCTTGTTGGATATATTATAAAAGCAGCACTCGGTAGTCACATCCTTACAAACTTTTGACTTTTTTATTGTTCTTTGAACAGTGTCTTTTTAAGTGAGACTTAAAAATGAAACAAATTTATAAAAATATCATTTGTCCCATTAAGAAGTGTATAGTTTTAATAGTAAGATGCAATCTGTAAAGTATATATTACCCAGTGGGAAAGTATAGCAAACTGAATCTAAGATTCAGAGAACATGAAAAGCACAATGAGATTTAAAAAGATTAGAGTGTGTGGCTCCATGCAGCCCATATAACTGAATTTAAGAGAATAATTAATATTTGTCACATGCATTTTAAAAGCATGTGACTCTGAGAAACTTACCACATTCATATTTGCTTCAGGATCCACAGAGGTCAGCTTCCCTCTCGATGTCTCAGAATGCAGAGTCCCGGGGACCAAACAGAATACCAAACCCAAGAGCCACATTTTCATTCTGTATAAAACAGTCTGTTGTTATTTGCCCAAGTTTCATCACGCATAATTATGTTAGCAGATTAATGTTCCTATAAAAAGTTCTGAACCAGGCTCAGGTCACATAGAAGTTAGGTGAAGGGCAAATATGAAACAAATGACTCCAACCATATGTGGGAGCAAAAAAAGGAGGAACTCTTTTTCACTAGGAAGCCTCCCTACCAGTCCCACCTAATATGTGACCTTTGCAGCTCAGCACACCCACTCACCTCTTTACCACTAGATTAAACAAATTGTTCCTGGAGAAATAACAGAAGAGAAGACTTACAAGAAACCAAGTAGAGTAAAAGAAAGATCTACAAAAGTTCAGTCTGTTAACCTCCCACCTTTTCCTCTCTAATTGTGATTTAAACATTTTCAGTTTGGCCAATATTAGCTTTTGACCCCCACTAGCTACTCACTTCCATTCTTGCCCAAAATTATATGTCAGGATTCAAATTTGCCACCCAAGGAAAAAAAGTGAAATGAAAGAAAAGAGCCTGCATGAGAGACAGGGGAAGAGGAGCACCCCTCTCTTCTGAGCCCCTCCATCCATCAACAAAGACCATGTAGTTTCTGGCAGCAATGGCAGAAAATTACGGCATAGCAAAGACTTAGGGATGACATGTTGAAGGCAAAGTGAAGTGACTCTCCCTAGGACACCCAGCTGGTTAGAGTAAGGCTGGAACTACAGCCCAGGCTGCCCACATTTAAAAACATAAATATAATCACTTTAAAAAATGCTTGCATGTATGCCCATACAAAGACTTGTTCAAGAATGTTTACAACAGATTATGTAAACATTCCAAAACTGCAAAAGCCCAAATGGGTGAATAGTTAAATATATGGTAAGTACATACTACTCAGCAATATGAAGTAATGAACACACGATAGCATGGATGAATCTCAAAATAATTACACTGAGTAAAAGAAGCCAGTACGCCCCCCCCCAAAAAAAAGAACAACTACATTATTATTCCATTTACATAAAATGCTAGAAAATGCAACAATCTGTATTGACAGAAAGCTGATCAATGGCTGCCTAAGCAGATAAGGGGTGGGAGCAAAGGATTACCAAGGGGTACAAAGGATAACAAGGAATCATTTGGGGGTGATGAATAGATTTATTATATTGAATTTACTGATAGTTTTACAGGTGTACACATATGTCAAAACTCATTAAACTGTACATTTAAGTAATGTCTTATTATTATACATCAATAACTACAGCTGTTTTTAAAAGATTATGCTTATACTGTGCACAGGCATATCTCTGCAATATTGCAGGTTTGGCTCCAGGGAACCATAATAAAGCAAGTATGGTAATAAAGCTTTATCTATTTATTCAATCTGGAACCAAACCCGAAATATCTCCGAGGTAAGCCTGTACTCCATAAAGTTCAAGAAATTGGTTCTCAAGAGACTGCAAAAGTGAACTGACTCCCTTTTGCTGAGGCAATTCCTGCTGAAGCCGTTTCTCCAAGCAGTGGTGATCCCCAAACTTCTGGGCCGGGTAAATGCTATCTTTGGGCTGCCTGGTAAAGCAAGCCCACTTGTCTTTACTCACAAGTTTGTATTTCTTTATGGCGATTAGAAGGACTGTACCATCCTGTGCTACATTTTATCATAAATACAACCTCCCGAAAGTCCTTTATTACTAGGAAATGAGCAGATTGAAAAGGAAAAATGAAAGGTTATAGCACAATTTAAAACAGTGGAACATCCAGTAGTAGTTGTTTTCCATTCAGCACCTAGCCTACAGAACCCGGACCAGCTGTCCACAAAGGAATCTCCGCAGGGGTGTTAGGGGGGACAGCTGAAGCTACTCAACTGGAAAAACCACCCAGCCATAATAATTTTTTTCTTCCAATAAAACATTAAGGAAGTTTCTCAATTTACTAGTCAAGTGATTCTCATAAGGCTGAAACTGACAAGTCCAAATGAATATAAAGCCCCTATCAGGTTGGATTCCCTGTGCTTTTCTGAGCTCTCTTAGCAACTCTACCTCACCTCTTTCTATATTGTACAATCCAATTAAGTACTTACCTGCCCTCATTTCACCCCCAAAGAACAGAGTAGGTGTCTGATTCAACTTTGAACTCATAGGACCTATCAAAGTGCCAAGCACATATGAGACGCACAATACAGATTTTGCAATGTTGGATAGAGGCAATGCAACAGTTTAGTGGCTGAGGAAAAGAAAAACCCCCAAACACCTTGTCATTTAGCTTAATAGGTAATAATAATAATTACAACTACAATAATAAAAATTTCAGCTCCCATGTAAGCTCTTGCTATGCGCCAACGCTCACAGGCAGCGCTTAGAACCTAGCATCCTATACAGGACCCTCAAATCCTTTTTTCAAGAAACTGAGATTCACCCGGTTAAACAGAGAAAGCAAAGTGCCAACTGTCTCAAGTGTCTCCGGGATTTTGACCAGGACCTTGACCAGGACCTTGACCAGGCCGTGAGCTAACAAGTCAGAGAGGTAGGGCAGGCTGAAGGAGTTAGCGCGAGCAGAGCTTGAGGAAGGAGGGGAGCTGGGAATCAGGAATCCTGGCTGTCACCGCAGTCCCGAGGCCTTTGGGCAGCTTCACTGAGTGGCAACCGCGCCTGTCTAGAAAATCAGAGGCACCGGGGAAGGGACGGACAACTTTTGAGAGCCCGGACTCTTGGGTCTTTGGGAAGTCCCTAGAGTCACCCTCAGGTTCTCCAGGGAAGACACGCCGGGAGCCAAGTGCAGAGGGTGCTGCTGGCCTGCAGAGGCTCAGGGACCGCGGGACTGAGCCCTCGGGAACGGTGCAGGTGGAAGCAGACCCGAACTGCTGCACCCGCACCTGTCGGCGCAGCGGAGGTAGGAACTCACCTGGTACTGTCCTACCGGACCGCAGTCCAGAGCTGCAATGCCGGTTCGCAGGGGTGGTTACGCAGGGAGGAGACTCGGCGGGGGCCACCCGAGGGCAGGCGTCAGCTCTAGGCCTTTAGAGCCGCCAATCAGAGCAGCCGGCCTCCGGGAAGTGCCGCGGGGACTCCTCCCGGATTGAACGCCGCTGCTGCCCTTCTGGCCCGCGGCCCCCGCGGAGCATGCGCCAGGGGCGGGCCTCCACCTCCCATCCCACGGTAGATCCCCCGGCTCCACTTTCATCCTGCAACCGCTGTGTCTCTTAACTCTGCCCCAGGCCCTCCTGTTGAGGGGGCACTCTCTGCTCCAAATTATACACTCCATAGAACGCACTTAGCATTGTGCCTGATGCAAAGCAGTCTTGCTATACCTTTTATTTGTATTACGAAAATGCCAAACGTTGTTGAGAGTTGTTGAGACAATAGAGGTATAGCAGCCAATTAAAGTCCCTGTTTTCCTGCTTACATTCTAATGAGAGACACACCATGAATAAATAACTATATAATACAAAGTAGTAGAAAGCGCTATGAAGAACAACAAAAACAGTTAAGGGATAATGAAGAAGGTTGCTGTTACATGTAAGGTAACCAAAAAGGACTCTGATGAAGTACCAGCACCAACAAGAGGGCGATTGCGATCCGTGTAGATAATGGAGAAAGCATGAGGCATGAATGTTACTGGTAGGTTGTAGCAGGAGTAATGAGGTCAGTGTCACTGGGACAGCATGTGTTTGATGAAGAAGGAAGGCCTAGAGGGGACCTTGGAGGCAAGTGTAAAGACTTGCCTTTTTCTTCTGATCAAGATGAGAAGCCAGTGGAAGGTTTTCAATAGAAAGCCAACCTAATCTGGTTTACAGTTTAGAACTATCACTCTGACTTCTAGGGTCAACTATGGAAGTAGAGAGACTAGTTAGAAGCCCATTGCAATAATCCAATAATCCAAATGAGAGGTAATGATGATGGTTAGGACCAAGATGGTGGAGAAAAAAGCTTGACTCCAGATATGTTCATAAAGTCAGGCCAACAGGCTTTGCTGGTGGTTAGATAGAAGTATAAGAGGGGAAGTAATGTCAAGGATGGTGCTAATTGGCTTAGTAAAATGTGGTTGTCATGCATTCAAATGGAGAAGGTACCAAGAGAGTAGCTTGGGAAGGAAATCAAGAATTTGTTCTGCATGTATTGATTTTGATAGGCTTGTTAGAGAACTAAGCTAAGGCCCCATCAGAAAACAGAACCCACTCTAGGTATTCTAAACAGGAGAGGAAATGGTTATACAGGCAGTGGAATTGCTGGGATGTCCAACAGAGTTTAAGTGGACCCCATAGGGATGAGCAACACCAGGAAGGTCTGAGGCATTATGAGGGAAGAGACCAGAGGTTGTAGTGTTGAGCAGCAGCCTCTGCCAGAGACACAGCCCAAGGACCAAAGAAGGCAGCTAAAAATACCGTGGCGTTTCCTTCCTCCTGCCCCCTAATCTCCCACCAGTCCCTCCAGTAAGCCAAATGCAGCCTGAAGCTAGTTGACATAGGAGCCTAAGTAATGCAAGGGTCAGACTCCTTCACCTCTGTAATACAAAGCAAAGCAAAGGAAGAACAAGGAAGGGATCTGGAGACAAAATGGCGAAGAGCAGCACGAGGATATATAGGCCTAGTGTTCAAAGTCCAATTCCAGGCCAGAGATATAATTTGGGAATAATCAGCTTAGAGACAGTATTTAAAGCCATGAGACTGGATGAGATCTCCTATGGAGTAAACATAAATTTTAATAACAAAGAGGGTACATAGAGACGCAGATGATACAAAAGCTGAGAAAACAGTGAAGTTGGAGGAGAACTGAGAGTATTATACTTGACACCAAGTGAAGGAAAAAAAATTCAATAAAGAGGAAATGATTAGGCTGGGCAAGTACCAATGATAGTAGAGAAATGAGTATCAGATTACAACATGTCTGTGTGTCAGGCATTGGGCTGAGCCCTTTACATAGAGTATCTCATTCAATCCTCAAAACTACCTTCATGTCCCCATTTTCCAGGGGAAGAAATGGAGGCATTGAAAGGTTAAATATCATCTATTGCCCCAAATCACAAAGATATAAAGTGATTCAGTCCAAAATGCAAGGCAGGCAAATTAAATCCAGTTTTTCATCTATGAATGAAGAACAAATGAAAATTCAACCAAGGAGTTCTTTCACCCAGGTAGGGAGGATTTCCCTCACTTGCTACGTTGGACCATTGTAATCTACAATGACTGATGGATGACCCACACTTTTACTATAAACAGAAAGCTTTACAGCAGAGGGCGGTTTGTGTGTGTGTGTGTGTGTGTGTGTGTGTGTGTGTGTGTGTGCGCGCGCGCGCGCGCATGCGCATGTGTGTGCGTGATGAAGACTGAAACAACAGTACTAATAGCAGTTCTGCTTCCAACCAAGATGAAGTAACAATGACCAGGACTTACTCTCCTGCCTTGAACAACTCGGAACTAAAGCTATGAGACACTGTGTAACAGACAGTACAGGAGAGCCATCCTTGATTAAAAGAAAACAAATGATGAGAGTCCTGCAATTGCCCCACATAACAACCTGGAGAGAATTTCCCGGCTGCAGTTCAGTGAGAGGGGAACGTAGGTAAAATCTAATAATTGCTCTGAATGAAGAGGACAGATGAGAATTCAGAAGGTGATGGCAGTAGAGTTAGGAAGATAGAGTATTGGAGTGGGGAGAGAGAGAGAGGGAGGGAGGGAGGGTAGGAAAGAAAGAGAGAGAAAAAACTGAGTGTGAGTGCACATTCTCTGGAGATCTGTAAAGTCTGGGGCTGAGTACTAATTGGCACTTGCATGTGAGCAAACCGCACTAGACCAGGAAAAGAACTAACTGGAACAAATAAGAGAACCCCCCAAGTTCCCATAGGACTTGGAATAGTTCAGGTTCCACCAGGCCTGAATGGGAAAACTTCATGGTTTAACAGGCACTAGGTGGAAGGTGCAAAAGGATTTGCTTCGGCATTGGAGCAAAGTTAGCCCTAGAGTAAGGCTGCTTAAAAACAAGAGTCCTAAAACAGATCCCCAAATGATTTTCACTTGTGTGTTAAGACAGTTCTGTGGAGAAAGGTGATCTTTTTAACAAATGGTGCTGGAACAATTGGATAGCTATATGCAAAACTGCACTTCAACCCATACCTCACATCTTATACAAAAATTAACTGAAAATGGACCATAGACATAAATAGTTAAAACTATAGACGTTATGGGGGGGAAATGGTAAGAGGAAATCATGGGTTTGCCAAAGATTTTTAAAATACAACATAAAAATACAACCCATGGAAGAAAAAAATCAACACATGGGCCTTCTTCAAATTAAAAAATTTTGTTCTTCAAAAGGTACTTTATAACCATAACGAGATACCATTTCATACCCACGGGAATGACTATGACCAAAAAGGTAGTGACAAGTGTTGGTGAGAATGTGGAGAAATTGGAGGCCTCACATACTGCTGATGGGAATGTAAAATGGTGCCACTGCTTTGGAAGACAGCCCCCAGATCCACAAAAGGCTCAACATACAGTCACTGTATGACACGATTTTACTCCCACGTAACTACCCAAGAGTAATGAAAACTTATGCCAGTAAATACGGCAGTCTGCATCTCTATATAAATACCAGTGTTTTAGAACCATGGCCACCATGCCATTGTCAAATCTAAGCAATTAATGGTATCATATACCAGTGTATATTCAAATTTTCCCGTTGCCTCAAAGTTGACAAGGTACATGCCTTGCTTCATAATTTTTCCATAGCTGTATCACCATTCAAACTATTATATTTTTATATGTTTGTTTACTAGCTGTCTCCCTCATTAGAATATCAACTCTGTGTAAGCAGGGATTTTATTTTGTTTCTTGTTGTATTTTCAACACCTAGACTGGTTCTTCAATGCATTATGCATTCAATAAATGCTTGTGGAATCAACGAAGTTGGAACAAGGATGTAACAGTCAAGGGTATGCTGTGTAAACCTAGTCAAATGTGTTGGTTTCTAGCTTTAACATTTTGGGTAACCTTTCGGGGCCTCAATTTTTCCATCTGTGAAATGGGACTAATAACACCAACTTTGCAAAGTTGTCGTGAGAATTAGACAAAATACGTGTAGAGCGCCTGGCATGTAGTACATGCCAGACTGTAGTATGTTTAGTTAACACATCTGTGGAGGAGAGACTGTCCCATAATGTGACCACTGCCAGAACCACAAGCTAGACCTGGGCCAGAACAAGGATTATTTACCGTACCTCCCCCGCTTAGAGACATAATTGATGCTCATTCTGACATAAATCAGCACCTGTCCTCTGCCTCCACTGGTTCTCGGAGCAGGATCTGGTCAAGCATGTAATGTCACATACTAGTACCCATGACTGTCTTCTTTTCAACTTAGATAATTATTTGATGCCTACCACACAGCTTGGGGATCCATTTTTTTCTTGTAGCCACCCAAGACATACCTCATAGGTATGCTTCCCTTAAGAAACTCAATTCATTAACAGACTGGAGTGGCCTGCCTCCTTCTTCAGTCTGTCCCTGCCCTCTGCTTATGGAGGTAGATTTTGCATCTCGGGGCTTTTCCCTGGGTCTGCATGTGCTAACAATATCCCTTACCTAACATAATTACCATTTCATTGTAGTTACGGTGAGAACGTTAAAGCTCTATTCTCATAACAACTTTTAGTATTGTTAACTATAGTTACCACGCTGTACATGAACTCCCCAGAACCTATTCACCTTACAACTGAAAGTTTGTACCCTTTGACCTACATCTTCCCATTTCCCCCCATCCCTTAGCCCTTGGCAACCACCATTCTACTCCCTGTGTCTATGAGTTTGATATTTTTAGATTTCACATATGAGATTATGCAATTTTTGTCTGTCTTATTTCACTTAGCATAATGTCTTCAAGGTCCATTCATGTCATCATAATTGGCAAATTTTCCTCCTTTTTATGACTAAATAATATTCATATGTATATCTCACATTTTCTTTATCCATTCATCCATCCACAGACACTTAGGTTGTTTCCATGTCTTGACTATTGTGAATAATGCTGCAGTGAACTCTTCAAGTTCGCGTTTTCATCTCCTTCAGATAAATACCCAGAAGTGAGATTGCTGGATCACATGACAGTTCTATTTTTGATATTTTGAGGAACCTTCATATATTTTCCACAGTGGTTGTACCAATTTATATTTCCAACAACAGTACACCAGGGACACCTTTTCCCCACATCCACACCAGCATTTATCTCTTGTCCTTTTTATGACAGTCATTTTAACAGGTGTGAGATGATATGTCATTGTGATTTTTCCTGTATCTATTGACCATCTGTCGTCTTTGCTTGTTTTTCATTCATTTGTTTGTTTGTTGCCATTGAGTTGTATGAATTTCTTTTCCCTTTTGGATAGTAACCCTTTATCAGATATATGATTTGCAAATATTTTCTAATTTCATAAGTTGCCTTTTCTTTTTATTCATTGTTTCCTTTGCTGTGCAGAGCTTTTTAGTTTGATGTAGTGTCACTTGTTGAGTTTCATTTGTTTTGCTTGTGCTTTTGGTGTCAAATCCAAAAAGTCATTTCCAAGACCTAAGTCAAGGAGCTTTTTCTGTCAGGGCAATTTAACAGACCCTGGGGGAGGGGAGGAAGCTGACGGTCTGTCCCACCAGGGGGCGTGCTTGGCCTACTCACCCGCCCTCTTGAGCTGGTCTGTGGGGACAAGTCTATCGTACCTTGCTCTTCCACAGAGACCTTCTCTATCCTATTAAGAAGGGAATGCTTTAAAACAACCACCACCACCAAAACAAAAAACAAAACAAAACAAAACAAAACAAAACAAAAAAACCACTATTTGTGTTTCTTATTTGAAAAATAATGCACAGAAAATTGAGAAAATATCACAAACCTAAAAGAAAAAGAAATTGCACACTGTCTCAGAACACAGGGATTCCTTTAGCAATTTAGTGTGGAATGAGTTGAATTTTCTTTTTTTTTAATTAAAGCAGCTGGTATCAGAATTCCTCTTTTGGGGAGGTTTCCTTTTCATATTCATTTTTGAGACATACAAACTGACAATTTCTGGATTCAGTGTGGGAGAGCACCTCATCCATCGGTACAGGGAGGAGAGCAATGGAGAGTGGGGCCTGGGTGTCCTCTGACAACGGGATTCAGGACAGCTCATGATTCATCTTCGCAGCACCGTGTCAAGCATGCCGTATAAGTTTAGTAGATGTTTTTAATAAATATGAGATTTTCAGTCAATGGGCAGACACCCACAAAGTAATTAGGTATTGTCTCTGTTAAAGAGGACAATGCTGAACTCACACTAGGTGGTGAGAATGGAACATATATAGAGAAATATTATCACTTGGGGATAGTCATTTGGGGATAATTGGAGGAAGAGACAGATGACCTTGAGGGAGAGGACCCGTGATAGGATTATGTCCGTGGAGTCTAGGCAGCCCCTCCTAAAAGGGCAGAGGGTTGGGGGGCGGAGGGGCGGCGCTCAGTTCTCTGCTCTGCTTAGTTCTGGTAACAGTGCAAAATTAAAACAAAAGACCTCTGCACTGGAAAAATGAAGCAGGTCATCTCTTCATTATTAGGAAATAAAAGAATTTTAAAAAAAATCTTGACTGATATCTGTCCCTTAGCACCCTAGATCTTGTTGTACTCATAAAACAACATTCTTTATTGGTATTGAATTGCAGCAAAGTGAAAGATATTTCCCCTGATCCTTGGACCATGACAAGGGACGTGAATAAGGATGGTGACCAGGGCTCCCAGAAGAAACTGGCATCTCCTTGTCTGATAGGAAGGAAGTGACTTCCCTGGGGGGTAGACTTTCTTGGAGTTTTCGTCCTCTCAGGACACAAGTAGATGCAGAATGATTTCATTTCTTGGTGCTACTGCCATGGGTAGAAGAGGCTTCTGCATCATCCCAGAAATCAAGAATGCATTTTATTCTTCAACATCTTAAGATAAAAAGGCATTCAATCTTGGGAGGCACTGCCTGAAGGTTCATGTAACAGTGATTCGGTTAGGCAAAAACAACGTGGAGTTTTAAACTGTGTGGGCTAGACTGAACTATGTTTCCCAGAATTTTCTTCTCTGTGTAAGTCAAGGGTGAGTCAGGAGACATTTTTGTATGTGATTTGGAGAGTGGAAAAGAAGGAAAGTTTGTTTTTTATGCTTGGAATGGCAGGGCAGGTGTTTTTGTAGCTCCTGGCACACTTGCTTATCTCCTGGCTCAACCCCTTGGTATGTCAGGCCTACAGCTCCACCTCTGAATCCTGGGCCAGTGTATATTTAGCTCCATGACAAAGGGTACCAGCTTCTCCTGCAGGGCCCCCACATCCTCAAGGTTGAAGGCAGCGGCACTGGACTTGGAATCCAGTAGGTTGTTGTAGGGATGCATGCAGCACATGCTGGGGTTCCCACTGTCCCTGCTCTCCCTACATCATGGCCATCTTCTTTTCTCTCCTGCCTGCCTGTGGATTTTAAGCTCCAGCATCAGGCAGGAAGATGAGAACTTCACCGAAACTGCTAAGCCAGCTCCCACCATGCTTAATGTCAAATTCCTGTAAGAAATATATTTACTGTATTCTGCCATGTATAATGAGCACTTTTTTTGCCCAAATTTGTGAGGGAAAAATAAGGATGCACATTATACATGGGTGGTACTAATTCTGTATCTATGTAAATGTTAATTCTTTTATTTATGCTTTAAGTTTCAAGTGTTACATACTATTTTTTGTACCATAATATGTTAAAAACTAAATGCTAAAATTCCTTTATAATACAAAAAAAAAGTACCTAAATATAAATTTGAATTAAAAAATTAAGATGAAAGGTATTTTTCCCTGAAAGTTTGGGCCAACAACCTGAGTGCACATAATACATGGGAGTGCATTATACACAGCAAAACACAATACATACTTGTATTTCTTCGTGGTTCCTCTTTCACTGAATGCTAATGCACAATTAGAGATACTTTGTGAAACTAGGAATTAAGAAATTAGTGATCTAGCTTTGTTTCTGCTGATTCTGATTCTGTCACCTTGTGAAAATTATTTTGTCTTTTTAGGCTTCAGTTTCTTTGAAACACAGGACTTTCAGTGACCATCTTACATCCCATTTGAACTCAGTGGCTATCTAGTAACTTGATGGCTCTGTGCCAAAGTATACCAGATGCTCCGTAAATAGCTCTCTACCTGCAACGTATGGAGATTATGACTTTATTCATTTCTACATTATCTTCAACCCTTAACTACACAGTTTGTGTGACAGCAATACCAGCTCAGGTCAGAGTGTGACCTTTCTATTCCATAGTATAATTTTGTAGAGAATGTTTATCTGTAAAGGACAGAGTTTAAAAATGTAAGTGCTGGACAGGCCTCAAACAAGGTAGGTGTAAGGGGCGTGAGGCCACTAGGGCACATCACTGAAGGAGATACTCTTGAGGGTCGTGCACATGCCAGGTCAGTGTTCATACCACCCTGAGAACAAGTGTCTCCTGAAATTTTATCCTGGAGGTGCCTCACTCACCTCACTCTAGTTCTAGTTCTGATTCTGGAGCCAGATTTGAAGGAAAGATTCATCCGTTCTAGTGTGCAATCTTAGGCAAGTTATTTAATCCTTGGTGTCTGTTTCCTGATCTCTAAAATCGGGATAACCACAAAATATATCATAGATATGTTCCAGAGATTAAGCACAATAGTACATACAGAACAGCTAAAACAATTCCTGGCACATAGTTAAGGATCAATTAATGTTATAATAGCTGTCTTTATTTTTATTTTTGTTATGTTTAAACATTTAAAGGCACAGAACAATGTCTGACACGTGGTTGAAATTCAATAAATATTGATTGAGTGATTTAAAGAATGAATAGACATGGGTGGATGGATGGACAAAATATTTATTCTGAGTTCAGGGTCCCTGAATTTCACCTCAGCCATTCATAAAAATACAGACAACACAGAGGAAACAATCACTTACAGATTTATTATTTTTAAATGGAGGAAACTATTTAAAACATCCTCTGCTGCTCTGGTTGGGTTTAGGGAAAGGACTGGGTCTCAGCAGAAAAGTGCCTTCTCTCATATATTTATTCCATTTCTAAGTAAAGCAAGCACAACTTGCAGTTTGAATTTCCCCCGCGCTTTTAATCTATGGCTATTTTTACACAAATAACAATCCTGTTCCCACTGTCTTTATGGGAGTGTGTTTATTTGTTCTGTCTTCTTGTTGCTGTTGTTTTTAAGTGTTCTAGTCTCACTTAGCTGTATTAAAAAGGTAACTTGAAAATACAGAGTGCTATATAAATGTGAGGGACAAGCAATGGCATGCTGACGATTTGAGAACCTATTATATAATCCTGCCTCTTTTCTTCCCTCTTCCTCTCTTTGATCAAAATAAGTTCTTTGTGTGAATCAGCTTCAGGGTCAAGAATCTGAGTGAGGGAGAGAAGACAAGATGGCGACTGGAGAGGAGGTCCCTAAAGCCTCTCCCAGAAAACACAATTGAACGGCTGTCCAGGAGCCAAGAAAGAGGACCCTGAGTGACAAACCGGCTGTTGAGAAATCCACAAATCGCAAGTAAACACCTGAAGGCTGGCGAGAAGGGGGCGAGTCGGGGAGAGGGAAGGGAGCAAAGACGGACCACGCGGGATGCAATCCCTGCTGACTATTCGGAGCTGCACAGTTTGGGGGAGGGGAGAGAGACTGGGGAGCTGGGGATGGAGTTTGTGAGCCAGCCTCTGGAACTTTTGAGTGTAGAAGGGCTGAGCGAGGACTCTGAACTGCAAAGATGAAACCCCAGCTCTAAGCCCCCTAGAGACCTACACAGGGCTGCAGTTCCTGTTCCCAGCCTGCCGCAAAGGCGACCCTGCTGTCTCAGGCCAGGCCCACAGCTTTGGACTTATGGAGCGGGCACTTCCTCGTGCACCCCAGGTTCTGAAAGCAGTGTGAGCCCTTAGACAGCCAGGTACTGGATCAGGGCTGGGAAGAAAGACTGATTTGATAGCATCCACCCCAGCTAGAGAAAAAAACAAGCCTTGAAACAGCTTCCCCAGCAAAGGGCAGAAGGCAGAGCCGCCTTTGGAAAGCCTTTTGTTGGCCTCTCCCCAGGATATATGCGCATAGCCTCCAAACACAGTAGGAGATCAGAAACAAGAAACAAACAGCCCCCTCTCCCCCAAAACTTGACCCCCAGTGCCACCTAGTGTCTGCCCTACAGCAAGACACCACAAAAGCAATAATCTGGGCACTAAACATAAAGCCCTCATGTCAAAGAGGAAGAACCCAGTGGACAGGATGAATTCCTTAAAAACTAAAACTCCTCAGAAAGAACATGAAATTTACCTAGAAGATAGCCTGTTACACCTGGAAGGGTCTCATTTAAGTGATGGAGAATTTAAAGCAGCCATTCTAAAGGCTGTGAGAGAAATGAAAACCTATTGGCAGAACACCATAGCTGAGATAAATAATATAAAAAAAGATATAAATGACATAAAAAAGGAACTCTGTGAACAAAAAGAACAATTTAACAAAGAAATTCAAAACATAAGAAAGATTGAGACAGAAATACGAGAAATAAATAATACCATAAAAGAAGTGAGAA
>PVJL010004318.1:0-86160 GCA_004026885.1 Lyroderma lyra
CAGGAACTGCAGCCCTGTGTAGGTCTCCAGGGGGCTTAGAGCTGGGGTGTTATCTTTGCAGTTCAGAGTCCTCGCTCAGCCCTTCTACCACTCAAAAGTTCCAGAGGCTGGCTCCCAAACTCCTTCAGTCCCCAGCTCCCCAGTCTCTCTCCCCTCCCCCAAACTGCGCAGCTCTGAATAGTCAGCAGGGATCGCGTCCTGCGTGGTCCGTCTCTGCTCCCTTCCCTCTCCCCGACTCGCCCCTTTCTCGCCAGCCTTCAGTTTTACTTGCGATTTGTGGATTTCTCAGCAGCCGGTTTGTCGCTCAGGGTCCGCTTTCTTGGCTCCTGGTCGGCCGTTCAATTGTGTTTTCTGGGAGAGGCTTTAGGGAACTCCTCTCCAGTCGCCATCTTGTCTTCTATCCCTTCTCTTATTTTTATTAAATATATTTTCCCATTTCTTTTCTTTTAGTGTGTGTGTGCCTTTTGATTTGCAGTGACTCTCTTGTAGGCAGCATATCTAAGGGTCTTGTTTTCTGATTCATTCAGCCACCCGATCTCTTGATGGAATCATTTAATCCATTTACATTTAAAGTAATTGTTGATAGCTATGTAGCTATTGCCATTATATTTTTAATATTAGTTACCTTTTTTTATTCATCTTAAAGAACTCCCTCTAAGATTCCAGGTAATACTGGTTTGGTGGTGATGAGCTCATTCACTCCCCCACCCCCCGCACCCATTTTTTAATTTGTCTGGGAAGCACTTTATCTGTTCTTTGATTCTAAATAACAGCTTTGATGTGTAGAATCAGCTTGTTTGTAGGTCCTTGCTTTTAATTACTTTGAATATTTTGTGCCAATATTTTCTGTCCTGCAAAGTTTCTGCAGATAAGTCAGCTGATATTCAAATGGTAAGTCTTGTAGGTAACTGATTTTTTGTTGCTGTTATCAATTTCTTTTTAACACAGGTCTCTTATTGGTAATTAACTGCTTTTTTCTTGCTGTTATTAATTTCTTTTTAAGTTTTGGCATTTTAATGATAATGTGTCTTGGTGTGGACATGTTTCAGTTCATTTTGTTTGGGACACTGTGCTTCCTGTGCTTGTATATCTATTTTATTCACCAAATTAAGTACACGTTCAGTATTATTTCTTCAAATATGTTTTGAATTTCTTGCTATTTCTCCTTTTGGTAGCCCTACGATGTGAATGTTGGAAGGATTGATGTTGTCCTAGAGTCTGTGTAAACTATCCTTTGTTTGAATTTTTATTTTTGCTGTTTAGATTGAACTTTTTCAGATATCTGATCTTCTAAACCCCTGATTCTATTCTCTGTTCCATCTAATCAACTGTTGATTACTTTGTGTTCTTAATTTCAGTTATTGTAGTCCTTATATCTGATTTTTTAAAATGTTTTCTATCTCCAATCTTATGTTTCCTCTTTGTTGATGTTCTTTTTGAGAACATTGATTATTCTTACATGCAGTTCTTGGAACTCTTTGTTGGGTACATTACTTGTCTTCATTTTGTTTAGTTTTTTATCTGGATATTTGTTCTGTTTCTTTATTTAAAATATGGTTTTTGTCTCCCCATTTTTGACTGCTTCCCTGTGTTTATATGTATTAGGTAAGGCTGTTATGCCTCCTGGTCTTAGTAGAGTGGCCTTATGCAGTATGTGTCTGATGAAACCCAGTGAAGAAGTCTTTCTGGTTACCAAAATCCAGTGCTCCAGGTATTTTCCTAATGAGAATAGTGTGTGCCCCCCTATTGTAGTTGAGTCTTGGTTGCTGTTTGCACAACAATAGGTAAGATTTACCCTTAAGCTGATTGGTTGTGAGGACTGACTATGACTCCATTAGAGGTGCTGTGGTGTAAGGGCTGACCCTGTTTTAAGTATTTGTGATTTGTAGTATAAATTGGAGCTAGGGAACATAATGCCTCCAACCTTGTCTTTCTTGTTGTTTTGGTTTGGAGTTTTTTTTTTTTTTTCTTTTCAGGATTGCTTTGGAATTTAGGGTCTTTTGTGATTCCATTAAAATCTGATATTTTTTAATCTATTATTTGAGAATGACTTTGAGATTTTGATGGGAATTCCATTAAATCTGTCTATTGCTTTGGGTAATATGGCCATTTTCAGTATGTTGATTCTTCTAATCCATGAACACAGAGCATCTCTCCATTTCTTTATGCCTTCTTCAATTTAGTAGTGTCTTATAGTTTCATAGTTTTCAGTGTTTAAGTCCTTCATGTCCTTTTGAAGTTTATTCCTAGGTATTTGTTGTTGTTCTTGTTCTTGTTGAGATTGCAACTGGTATTTTTTTATTCATTTCTTTTTCTAAAATTTTATTGTTAGTACATAGGAATGCAATGGATTTTTGTACATTGATTTTGTATCCTGCAAATTACTGAGTTTATTTGTTTCTAATAGTTTTGGTGGAGTCTTTAAAATATTCTATATCAAAAATCATGTCATCTGCAAAAAGCAACAGTTTAAATTCTTCCTTACCAATTTGAATACCTCCTATTTCTTTCTCTTGCCTGATTGCTCTGTCTAGAACTTCCAGTATTATGTTAAATAACAATGGTGTAAAAGGACACCTCGGTCTTATTCCTGAGTTTAGAATAGGCTTCATTTTATTTTCATTCAGTATAATATTAGTTGAGGGTTTGTCATACATGGCTTTTATTATGTTGAGGCACTTTCCTTCTATACCTACTTTATTAAGTGTTTTGATCATAAATGAATGTTTATCTTATTGAAGGCTCTTTCTGTATCAATTGATATAATCATATTATTTGTATCTTTTATTTTTGTGTATTACATTGATCAATTTGCATATTTTGAACCATCCTGTTCCGTTGGAATGAATCCCACTTGATTGTGATATAAAATTTTCTTAATGGATTGCTGTATTCCATTTGCTAGTGTTTTGTTTAGGATTTTTGCATCTGTGTTCGTTAAAGATATTGGTCTATAGTTTTTTGCATTTTTTTCATTGGTGTGTGTATATGTGTGTGTGTGTGTGTGTGTGTGTGTGTGTGTGTGTGTGTGTGTGTGTGTGTTATCCTTACCAGGCTTTGGTATTAAGGTAATGCTGACCTCATAAAATGAGTCAGGCAGTATTACTTCTTCTTCAATTTTTGGAAGAGTTTGAAGAGGATAGGTGTTAATTCCTCTTTTTTGATGTTGTTGTTTTTTGTGTTTTTTTGTTTGTTTGTTTTGTAGTTCCCTAGCTGGGAATCAAACCCATGCCACAGTGTTCAGAGCTACACCACCAGGGAACTCTTAATACTTCTTTGAGTGCCTGATGAAATTCATTGAGCTTTGGCTTTTGAGGAATTTTTATGATTGTTTTGATTTACTTACTGTTAATTTGTCTACTTACGTTATTCAGTTCTTTTTGATTCAGACTAGAGACTATATGTTTCACAAAACTTGCTCATTTCTTCCAGGTTGTTAAATTTGGTGGCATATAGCTCTTCATAGTATTCTCATAAGATCTTTTGTATTTCTGTGCTATCAGTAAAAATTTTTCCTCTTTTATTTCTAATTTAGTTTGTATGTATTATTTCTATTTTTCCCTTGGTGAGCCTAGCCAAGGGTTTGTAAACTTTATTAATTCTTTTGAAGAAACACCTCATTGTTGAATTAATTTGTTCTATTGTTTTGTTCTCTATTTCATTTAGTTTTACTCTAATTTTTATTAATTTTTTTCCTTCTGCTTACTTTGAGTTTTTTTGTTCTTCTTTTTCTAGTTAAGATTTGTTGTTGGGTTGTTTATTTGTGAATTTTTTCTTTAGATCAGCCTGCAATTATATAATTTTCCCACTTATTACTGCTTACACTATGTTTCAATAATTTTAATATGTTGTGTTTTTATTGTCATTAGTTTCTATGTGCTTTTTAATCTCTTCTTTTATTGCTTTTTTAATGTAGGTACTTTTTATAACATGTTGTTTAATCTCCATGTATATATGATTTTTTTTTCTGCTTTCTTTTTTGTAGTTGATCTCCAATTTCAAAGCTTTGTCATCGGAGTACACATAACTTGGTATGATTTCAATCTTTTTTAATTTTCTCAGGCTGTCTTTGTGACCCAGCATATGGTCTATTTTTGAGAATATTCCATGTGCACTAGAAAAATGTATAGAATTGTTTTGTAGAATGGAGTGTCTTATAAGTGTCAATTATGTCTAATTGCTGTAATATACCATTTAAAGGTGATATATCTATATTTATTGTCTGTTTGAATAATCTATCAATGGCTGCCAGGGGTATGTTTATATCATCTACTATAACTGTGTTTTTGTCACTTTCTCCTTTTAGACCTGTTAGGAGTTGCTTTGTAAATTTTGACCCTTCCTGATTGGGGGCATATATGTAAGTAAGTGTCATATGCTCTAATTGTATTATCCCCTTTATCATTATGAAATGTCCATCTTTTTCTCTTATTACCTTTTTTATTCTAAAATCTTTTTCACCAAATATAAGTATGCTACATCTGCTTTTCTCTGAATGCTATTTGCTTTGAGTATTGTTTTCTACCCTTTGCTTAGTGGCTGAGTTGTGTCTCTTGAAGAGAGAGTATAAATTTATTTTTAATGTAGTCTGCTACTTAGCTTCTTTTTAGTAGTGTGTTTAGTCTATTTACATTTAGGGTAATGATAGATATATGAAAATTTTCTATAGCTATTTAATAATTTTTCTGGTACCTCTGTATTTTCATTGCTTCTTTGCTTTTTTCTTCCTGTCATTTATTTTGGTTTGATAGTGTTCTTTAATTTTTTTTCTGTTTCATCTTTTCTTTTTCATGTGTATGAGTTCTGAATTTTTTAAGTTGTTACTACAAATTTTATATGAAAGGAAGTTTCATATTTTCAGTGGTTCCTTTTCTTAAGCGTGATCCTTATCTCCATTCTATTTTGCAAATTTAAACCTTTACTTCCTCTCCTTTTATTTATTTATTTATTTTAATTTTATTGCTATTTAATATTACTTTTTGTGTCAGGTCAAATAACATCCTTCAGTATTTCTTGACAATCTGAGCTTGTGCTGGAGAATTCTTTAACCTTCTATATGTCTGAAAAGGTCTCTACTTCTTTGTATCTAAAAGATAACTGTGCTGGATAGATATTCTTGTCTTACTATTACTTTTTTTTTGTAGGTTATGTATTCTTCTTTTTGGCTGCCTTGAGAATTTTTTCTTTGTCTTTGATCTTTGATAACTTCAGTAAAATATGCCTTGGAAAAGATCTACTAGAATTCAGGTAGCTAGGGGACCTATTTCTTTTTGGAGTTTGGGGTTCCAGCTCTTTCCAAAATCTGGGAAATTCTCATCTATTATTTGTTTGAGCAAAATCTCTGTGATCCTCCTGTCTTTGCTTTCTCCAGAATACCCATTATTCTTATGTTTCTCTTTTTTATGGAATCAAATAGTTCTTGTAGAGATCTTTTATTTATATTGACTCTCATATCCCCCTGTTCTTCCTTTTGTGATATTTCCATATTTTTGTCTTTGATATCATGAATTCTTTCCACTATCTGGTCAGCTCTCCTTTTTATGCTATTTTATTTTTTATCTCTTTTATTGCATTTAGTTCTTTTCTATAGTTTCAATTTCTTTGTTAAGGTATTTCTTTTGTTGCAGATTTTTTTATGAGAACATTTAGCTTCTTTTTTGAGCTTTGCTGCCTTTCTCTGATGTATTTGAGTGCTTTTAGAACTGCAACATTGAATTCTGTTCTATTTAGCTTACATATTTTCACATTTTTAAGTTTTTTATCTGTAATTTTTTTCTTTTCTTTTCTCTTTTTTATTTGAACAGCTTTGTTCCCTAGGATACACATTATTGTTGAAGTGTTTCTCTTTCTGGGCATAAGAATTTTTCCCCTGGTAGATACAAAGTGGTCTTTATCTTGCTTTTCAGTTGGTATTGCTGCAGCATCTTAATTATATATATGATATACACATATAGTTTATTTGTTCTTCTCACACTGGGGTCTTTCTGAAAGGTGGGCTTCTCTTTTTTGACCCAGTTGCCTCAGTTTCTGTGTGCCTCTCTTCTAGGAGGATGTGGTGGGCAATGGTATTTTCTGTCTCTGAGATTCTAGTGCAGGCAAATGCTGCCACACCTGTGTGTTGTAGTTTCTCTGAGCCCCCCTACTAAATTCAGCAAAAAGGGTGGGGATGGGTTTTTTGAGAAATACACTGGTTTGTTGTTTGCACAGGGTATGGAGGTTTCTAGGTTGCAGCTGACTTTATGCAGGCTTTGGGTGGTGTTGAGGAAGGGACAAGCTTTGGGGAGACTAAAGAGAAGCAACCAGGCTGTGTCTATGGCAGTAAGGGCAGTGCAGATTACAAATTATTTGTGTTCCAATGTTGCAACCCTTTATGCTGGGCTCAGCTTTAACACAAGTTTGACTTTTGTCATGAGTGCACCAAGCCAAAGTGAGTGCACATCGTAGGCTCTGCCTTTCTCTTTTTTCTTTAACCCATGCTTCACCCAGGATTGTGTTTTGCTCTGGTTAGCATCTGTAGCTTTCCCAGGGCTGCTCTGTGGTTGAGTAATCACTGTAGTGTCCCTCTGTTTCTGGCTGTGATCTTGTCCAGTGTCTGCATGTGCTCTGGCTGAAGCCCTAGTCTAGGGCCATGTAGGGCACCTCTGCTCAGGCTGTAACTCTTCAAGGGCTATATGCTCTGGCTAGAGCCCTAAGTTGTGCAGGGCAATGCAACACTCCTTGGCTCGGGGCCTCACTCATCCATGTTTGAATCTACTTCACCTGCCGTGCTTTTACTCTTGTCAGCTCTCTGCCTCCAACCTACCCAAGTAGATCTCCACTTTGGCTCAACTTCACAAGTCCAAAGCTCACTCCCTTTACTGCTGGGTTGCAGGTAATACTCTGCAGCCCTATCTTTTCCTTTTCCTTCTCTTCTGCTTGCCTCCCTTTCTCTGACCTTTGGATGTTTTCTTGCAATGAGTGGGTCTCTAAACTGAGTTTATAATTTGATTTGGAATTCCCTTGCTAGATTTTAGTTGTTCAATTTGTTGTCTTTTCTAGGAAAGCCTTTTCTAGGAAAGGTTTCAAGAATCTCTCATGCCGCTGCCTTGATGATGTGTTATTTCTTAATATTTTTTGTCTGACTTATATCAGTTAGCATGATGATCTTAAGGTCCAACCATGTTTTCACAAATGGTAGTATTTTATGTTTTCTTATAACTGCATAACATTTCATTGTGTATATGTACCACATCTTCTTTATACAGTCATTTATCAAAGGGCTCTTTGGTTATTTCTACGTTCTGGCCACTATGAACATTGCTGCAATGAACATCAAGGGGCATATATTTATGTAGACAAAAGTTTTAAAAATCTCTGGGTAGATACCCAGAGGAGGTATTACTAAGTCATATTGTAAGTCTATTCTTAAATTAAAAAAATAAAAACCTCTATACTTTTTTCCCTAGTGGCTGTATTAATTTACATTTCCACCAGCTGTGTATAAGGGTTCCTTTATTTCTACAGCCTCTCCAGGACTTGGTAATAATTGTCTTGTTGATGATAGACATTCTAACAGGTGTGAGGTAATATCTAAGTGTAATTTTGATTTGCATTTTCCTATAGATAGTGAAGTTAATCATTTCTTTATATATCTGTTGCTATTTCTATGTCTGCTTGAAAGAAATGTGTTTAGTTCCTCTACCCATTTTTTAATTGCATTGTTTTGTTGTTGAATTGTACAAGATTTGTTATTTATATATATTTTGGATATTAGCTCCTTATTGAAGGTGTTGTTTGCAAATATTTTTGTCCATTCAGTTGGTTATTTGTTAATTTTATTGATGTTTATTTTGCCATACAGAAGGTTTTTAGTCTGATACAGTTTTATTCATTTATTTTTCTTTTTACATTTTTTGCCTTTGAGGTAAAATTCGCAAAATTCTCCCTGACTACAAGAGCCTAAATTTAGTACCTAAATTTTCCTTAATGCAATTTATTGTTTCAGGTTATATGTAAATATCTTTTATCTATTTTGAGTTAATTCTGGTATGTATTGATGGATTGCAGTCCAGAATTATATATTTTAATGTGGTTTTCCAAATTTTCAGAACCATTTACTAAAGAGGCTTTTTTTTCTCCATGGTATGTTTTTTGCTCCTTTGTCAATAATTAGCTGCCCATATATATTCGTATTTATTTCTGCATTACCAATTTTATTCCACTGGTCTGTGTGTTTGCTTTTCTGCCAATAACATGCTGTTTTAATTATTGCTACTTTATAGTATAAGTTGAAGTCGAGAAATGTAATACCTCCAGCCTTGTTCTATTTGTTTTTTTGTAGAATTGCTTTGACAATTCATGATCTTTTGTGATTTTACAAAATTATGATGATTAAAAAGATGTATTTCTGAAAGAATGTCTTCGGAATTTTTATGAAAATTGCATTAAATCTGTATATTGCTTTGCATACTATGCCCATTTTCATCACGTTGATTTTTCCAATCAATGAACACAAAATATGTTTCCATTTCTTTTTGCCTTTTTCAATTGCTTTTAATATTGTCATAGTTTTCAGTGTTTAAATCCTTCACATACTTTGTTAAGTTTATTCCGTTTACTTTTTTCTTTGTGGTTGCAACTAGTATTTTTTATTTATTTCTTTTTTTGAAGTTTCATAGTTAGTATATAAAAATGCAAAAAGTTCTTATACATCGATCTTGTATTCTACAATTTTGCTGTGTTTATTTATTGTTTCTAATAGATTTTTAGGGGGAAGTCTCTAAGATTACCTATATCAAAAATCATGTCATCTGCAAAGAGTGGCAGTTTAACTTCTTCACTACCAATTTTGAGGCCTTTTATTTCTTTCTCTTGCCTGTTTGCTCTGTCTAGAACTTCTTGTGTACTATATTGAAGAGCAGTGGTGACAGGGCACATCCCTGACTTGTTCCTGATTTTAGAAGAATGGGCTTCAGGTTTTATCCATTCAGTATGATATTGGCTGGGTGTATGTCATACATGACCTGTATTATATTGAAGTACTTTCTTTCTATAACTATTTAATTAAGTGTTCTGATTGTAAATAAATGTTATATCTTGTTGAATGTTCTGTCTGCATCAATTGATATAATCATATGGTTTTTATCTTTTATTTTGTTAATGTCATGTGTCACATTAATCAATTTGCTTATGTTGAACCATCCTTGTGCCCCTGGGATGAATCCCACTTGATTATGATGTATAACCTTTTTGATGCATTATTGTATTCTATTTACTAGTAATTAGTTTAGTTTTTGTATCTGCGTTTATCAGAGATATTGGCCTATAGCTTTTTTGTGTGTTATCCTTACCAATTCTTGTTATTAGGATAATGTTGGCTTCATGAATGACTTGGGAAGTATTGCCTCTTCTTCAGGTTTTTAGAAGAGTTTGAGGAGAATAGGTGTTAATTTTTCTTTGAATGCCTTGTGGAACTCATTGGTGAGACCATTGTTCTTGGGCTTCTGCTTTCAGGCAAGTTTAGGATATTGTTTTGATTTCCTTATTGTTGATTGATCGATTTAGAATATCCAGTTCTACTTGATTTGGATTAGAGAAACTATACATTTCTCAAAACTTGTGCATTTCTTCTAGGTTATTGTATTTGATGTCATATAGCTCTTTATAGTATTCTCATGTGATCTTTTATATTTCTGTGTTATCAGTCATAATTTCTTCTATTTAATTTCTCATTTAGATATGTGTTCGTTTTCTCTTTTTTTCTTGGTGAATCTAACCAACAGTTTATCAATTATTTCTTTAAAAGCAGTTCATTTTTGCATCTTTTTTTATAGTTCCTCTGTTTCATTTAGTTCTGCTATAATGTTTATTATTTTTATGCTTAATTTGGGCTTTTTAAATTCTCTTTCTAGTTTTTTAATATGTGATATTTGGTTGTTTACTTGTGATTTTTCTTGTTCTTTCAGACATGCATGTTATGATATAATTTTCTGTCTCATTACTACTTTCACTGTGTCTCAATAATTTTGATATGTTGTGTTATTATTGTCATTAGTTTCTGCATATTTTTAAAAGTTTTTATTTCTTTTCTCATCCAGATATTCGTAAATAACATGTTCTTTAATATCTATATCTATATCTATATCTATCTATCTATCTATCTATCTATCTATCTATCTATATGGGGTTTTTTGCCTTTATTTTTCAGTTGATCTCCAGTTTCAAAGCTTTATGGTCAGGTCAGAGTATATTTGGTATGATTTCAATTTTCTTGAAATTGCTGAAGCTACTTTTATGTCCTACCATATGATTTATCCTTGACAATGTTCCTGTGTACTAGTAAAGAATATACAGTCTTATGTTGTAGTATGAAGTATACTAAATGTCAATTGTCTCTAATTGCAGTAATGTCTTATTAAAGATGATATTTCCTTAGTGATTTTCTGGGTGGATAATCTTTCCATAGCTGTCAATGAGGTTTTTATATCTTCTACTGTAATTGCATTTTCTATCATTTTTTTTCTTTAGTTCTGTTAGTAGTTGATTTGTAATTTTGGTGCTACCTGATTGGGGCAATATCTTTTTGTTTTGTTGTCTTCTTCATCATTATGAAATATCTATCCTTGTCTACTATTACCTTTTTTTACCATGAAGTCTATTTCATCAGATATGAGTATGGCTACACCTGATTTTTTTTCAGTTGCCATTTGCTTGGAGTATTGTTTTCTACTCTTTTACTTTGAGTTTATATTTGTCATTGTAGCTGAGGTGTGTGTCTTTGAGCCAGCATATGTTGGGTTTTATTTTTAGTTCAGTCTGCTTCTCTGGGCCTTTTTATTGTTGAGTTCAGTCCAGTTACATTTAGTGTGATATTTAGTATCTGAGAATTGTCTACAGCTATTTTATTTTTTATTTTCTGGTAGCTCAGTGTCTTGGTTGTTTCTTTGCTTTTATCTTTTTATTAGTTATTTTAGTTTAATGGTGCTGTGTAATTTTTCCCTTTGTTCCCTTTTTTATGTTATGTGTCTCAATTCTAGATTATGTAATTTTTATGAGTGGTTACCATAAAGTTTGTGTAAAATAAAGTTTCATATAAACAGTAGTTCTTTTTCTTAAATATGGTTGTTATTGTCATTTCTCTTTGGAAATACAGACTATTTCTTTTTATGATTTTGTTGTCTAACATTGTTCCTATTTATTTTGATTTACTGTTTCAGGTCACATATCCTCCTTCAGTATTTTCTGCAATACAGGCCTTTTGCTAACAAATTTTTTCAGCTTCTCTATATCTGAAAATGTTTTTATTTTTTCTCCATATCTAAAAGATAACTTTGTTAGATAAACTATTTTTAGCTGGTAACATCTTTTTTTAATGTTTTGAATACTTTATTTTATTTTCTCTTGACTTGTTTAGTTTCTGCTGAAAAGTCTGATGATAATCTGATAAGCTTTTATTTATACATTAACATCTTCTTTTTTTCAACTACCTTGATAATTCTTTGTCATTACATTTTGACAGTTCTAATATAATCTGGCTAGGAGAAGGGTTACTGCGGTTGAGGTATTAGGTGTTCTGTGTGCTTCCTGAATTCACGGATCCACTACTTTTTATAGGTTAGAGAAATTCTCATCCACTATTTGCACAAACTCCCTGTGTTCCTCTGACTTACTTTTCTTTCTGGTTAAACCATTTTTTTTATGGTACTTATTCTGATGGAGTCGGATATTTCTTGTACAGTTCTTTCTTAGTTTTAATTTTCATGTCTTTCTCTTCTTATTTCTGTGTAATTTCCATATTTGTATTATTGATATAACTCATTTTTTCCTCCATCTGGTCAAATCTGCTTCTTATGCTATTGTATTTTTTATCTGTTTATTGCATTCTTCATTTCTAGAATTTATCTTTGGTTCTTAATGTTTAAATTTCTTTGTTAAAATATTGATTTTGTTTACAGATTTTCTGTGTTTTCTTGGATCTCTTTTAGTTTTTTCAGAACAGCAATCTTAAATTCTCTGTCATTTACCTAACATATTTCCATGTTTTTAAGATTTTTTTCTGGAAATTTATTATTCTATTTTTGACTAGCTTTGTTTCTTTGGATATTTATAGCAGTTGGTGTGGTTTCTTTTTCTGGGCATCAATTGGCAAGGGTGAATAATGCCACTAGGAGATATGAGTAGGTCTTTCTTTTGCCCAGTGGGTGTCACTGCAGCATTTTATTTTCTTATGCTATTTCAGTTTTCACATAATGGGAGATTTCTTTGGAGGTTGGCTTCTCCTCTTTTCCTTAGTTGCCTTTGTCTCAGCGCTCCTCAACTTTGGGAGGATGTGGTGGGCAATGAGTCTCTGTGCCTCTGAAATTTTAGTGCATGTAAAACCTGCCCTTCCTGTGTGTTTCAGTTTTTCTGAACTTTTTTCTGTCAGTTTTACCTGGTAAGGGTGAGGGCATTTTTATTTGAGTGAGGGTCAGATTGGTTTATTAAACCAGAAAATAACAATTTCCAGACCTTGGCTGACAAGCTTCTACAGTTTTTTCTCTGTAGGCACTGGGCAAAGTTGAAATAGATGGGCTCTGAGAGGGTTGGGGAAGAGGGCCATGCTTTGTATCTATGATTTTTGCCTGGCAGTAAGAGAAGTGTCCTCTTAATGCCCTAAGGTCACCCCCTGGGTACTGAAATCAGCTGTAGTTCAAACCTGTTCTGTCAAGAATGCATGTGCCAGAGAGGACATGTGTGCTGCCCTGCCATTTCCATTTTCTTCTCTCCTGGGTCCACATTTTTTCTAGGGTTGTGCTGAGCACTGATTGCATTTTACTCATCTCAGTTCTTTACTCTCACAGGGTCATGCTGTGCTCCAGCTTGCATTCCTCAGCTTCTACCTCACTCCTCTCTGTCAAGCTCAGGATTTCATGCTGCAACTCTTTCTCTGCATTTCCATGCTACTCTCCCCCAATGTTTGTCCCCTTTTTCCTGACCTTTAGGTGTATTTTTGTGAAGTGCTGGTCTTTAAGCAGTGATTATGTGTTGCTTAGGGACTTCTCTGTTGGATTAAAGTTGTTCAATTTGTTGCAATTTTCAAGGTAGGTTTTAAAGATCTCCTTTTATGCCACCACATCTTTCCCAATGTGAATTTTACTTTCTGAAGATTTCATTATTCTATTTCTCTTACACAATCACAAAATGACCCAAGATAATGAACATTGTGGTTACTAAACTGTTTAACTTTTCAACAGAATAAAAGATGAGCATAAAACCTGGGTGTAAGAGGTGAAAAAATATATTTATGATAATTATCAAGTCACAAAATGTTACTATATTTAATCTAATGAAAATAAAAAGAAGATAATTTCTGTTGAGATGATTTAGCACTTGTCAATTCCCTTAAGACTTTTAATACCCACATTATTTTTAGATATTTTAAATATTAATTAAGAACTATTTTAAATAATAATAATATTTTACTTGTTAAATATTACTAAATATTTAACCTACAGTTATTACAAAAACTCAGCTTTCACCTTCAAAATTTGCTCACAGAACTGCAACTAGAAGCAAAGAAATTATAACAGATTGAAATCAGGTAACTGGCTATCATATTTTTGAAATGTAGGTTACTTACTAGTTGACCAAACCTATCTAGTTAATATAGCTGAGACTAAAATAAAAATAGAACAATTAAACACATTAAAATATTTTGGTTCTGGAAAATTGAATATCATCAATGGTAATTTTTCAATTTTTGAGGTAATCCTGAACTATTTAGAGAACAAAACAGCAATGCCATATAACAATGGCAGGAGAGTCAGCTTTTTAGAACTAAACTATAATCCCTCCCTGATTCTTCATTAGACAATACTTTTAAAATAATTCAAATATTTTCTCCCACTCAGTTGGTTGCCTTTATATTTTAGTGAATCTTTTCTGTGCAGAAGATTTTTATTTTGATGTAGTCCCATTCATTTACCTATGCTTTTACTTCCCTTGCCTTTGAGGTCAAATTTATATTTAGTACCAATGTTTTCTTCTAAGGAATTTATTGTTTCATGTTTAATGTGGAGGGTTTTAATCCATTTTGTGTTAATTTTGGTATATGGTTGCAGATTACAATCAAGTCCCAGCAATTTCTCCTCTGGATATCTAACCAAAAACTGATTTTTTTTTTGTTTGTAAAGATACATGTACCCCGGTGTTCATTGCAGCATTATTCATTATTAATAGAAGCAATCAAAGTGTCCTTCAATAAATAATGAGATAAAGAATATGTAGAACACATAGACAATTGAATATTATGGAGTGAAAAGAGCAGTTGAAATGCTGCCATTTGTGACAAAATGGATAAATATTGAGATTATCATGCTACGCAAAATAAGTGAGAAAGAAACAGTCAAGAACCATATGACTTCACTCATATGTAGGATATAAACCTGAAAGTAATGAAAAACAAGACAGACATACAAAGAAATAGAAACTCATGGACACAGACAATATTTCAGTGGTTACCAGAGAGTGAGAAGAGAGGTGAGTGGTGGAGGAGGGAGGTCAAATACATGGTGATGGAAGGAGGACACACTCTAGGTTATGAGTACACAATGCAACACATAGATGATGTATTATAGAATTGTACACTTAAAATGTATTTAATTTTGCTAACCAATGTAACCTTAACAAATTCAATAAATAAATTTTAAAAAATTCAACATCAGATGCCAACAGGTTTTTGATCATTCCATATACAATATAATTCTTCTCTCCTGTTCTTCCTTTCAACTGTTAAAAAATACCGAAATATCTGATTCTTAAATGAGTTAGAACAGGAATAAATTCTTGTAGGCCAAAAGAAATTTTCATTGGTCAAAATTACAATAAAATGCTCTTTAAAAATATAACTTGGAAAAGATGGTTAAAGAGGAGTATAAAAACAATTATGAAAACACAACAGATAAAATAAAATGACAAAAACATCTCTCAACAACAAAAATTATATTATTGATAACATTGTAGAGCTTTAGAGGCCACAAGAATGTATTTCTTATTCTTAGCACCTGCCTATCAGTGATTTGCTGCTAAGTAATGAATAGAATTTATCAGTGCAAACATATTTAAGGAGGGCATATTAGAGAGCATTACAGAGGATAATGTAAGCAGGTGGTCCAGCACTTGAAAGGACATAAAATCATTCATTTTTTTTAAAACTAAGCAGTTAATTGTCTTAGATATGTTCTCATATAAATTCTGAGAAAATTGGCATGCTTTTTATACTCTGGAGAAGAATAAAACACCTTAATTAACAGAAATTTTAATTTAGTCTCCAAGAACATACGTTTGATCACCTTTCCTTCAAGTTAGGTATAAGTCTGACACATTTTTTTTCTCTCTTTAGAATTGTTACCTGTGCTATGAGAATGAAACACTATGTGCAAGGTAAGATTTCCTAGAAGCCCCATACCACTATCAAGTATTTCATGTAGATTTGAAGCAGTGTTAGTGACACTCCTATTTTCAACTTTTTTGGTGTTTGGAGATAATCATGAATAAAAATTGACTTTTCAGGAATAAGAGATATTCAAATTAAGATAAAAGATGTCAAACTGTCACTACTTGCAGATGACATGATCCTTTATATAGAAAACTCCAAAAACTCTACCAGAAAACTATGAGAAACAATAAACAAATACAGTAAAGTTCTAGGATACAAAATCAATGTACAAAAATCTATTGCATTTCTATACACAAACAATGAATCTTCAGAAAGAGAGATGAGAGAATCAATACCTTTTTGTGATTATAACAAAAAGAATAAAATACCTGGGAATGAAATTAATAAAGAATGTGACATTTATACAATAAAAATTGTAAGACACTATTAAAAGAAATTGAAGAGGACACAGAAAAATTGAAAGATATTTCATGTTCATGGATAGGAAGACTTAACATTGAGAAAATGGCCATATGACCCAAAGCAATAGTCGGATTTAATGCCATTCCCATCAAAATCTCACTTACATAATTTCACAAAGTAGATATAAAAAAATTATCAGGTTTGAATGAAACCACAAAAGACCTTAAATAGCCAAAGGAATTCTATATTAAAAAAAAATAAGGTTGAGGGTATCTGCTCCCTAATATCCATTTATACTACAAAGTGTCAATAATAAAAAAAAAAGCTTTGTATTGGCAGGAAAATAGACCCACAGACAAATGGGACAAAATTAAAAATCCAGAAGTAAATCCACAAATATATGGAGAAATAATTTTTGACAAAAGAGCAAAAAATATAGTGTGGGAGAAAAAATCTTCTTTCAGTAGATAGTGTTGGAAAAATTGAAAAACCATATGCAAAAGAATGAATCTGAGCTGTGAACTGTCACTATATGCTAAAATTAATTCAAAATGAATTAAAGACCTCCACATAAGACCTGAAACAATAAGCTGTATTAAAAAACGTCATTGGTACTAAAACTTAGAGACCTCAGGCTAAAGGAGGACTTTATGAACCTGATCTCAAAGCCAAGGGAAGCAAAACCAAAAATAAATGAATGAGATTATATCAAACTAAATAGCTTCTGCACAGTTAAAGAAACTATCAACTGAGCAAAGCCACAGCCAACAAAATGGGAGAAAACATTTGCAAACAATGCATTTATAAGGGACTAATATCTAAAACATATAAAGAACACATATGTCTCAACAACAAAGAAATGAACAATTCAATTAAAAAGTGTATAGAGGACTTGAACAAACACTTCATCCATAAAGACATACAAATGGCCAATAGACATATGAAGAAATCCTCAACATCATTAGCTGTTAGGGAAATGCAAATCAAAACCACAATGTGTTATCACTTCAGACCTGTTAGAATGGCTATTATCATTTAGACAAAAAAATACATGTTATATAGAGGCTGTAGAGAAAAAGGAACCTTTGCACACTGCTGGTGGGAATGCAAATTTGTCCAAATGCTATGGAAGACAGTCTGAAGGTTCCTCACAAAATTTGGAAATTGGCTTAAGGCTTCGGTGTTGGCACTGTCAGCGCTGTGGCCTGGGTTCGATTCCCAGTCAGGGAGCTACCCACATACCAAAAAGCAAAAAAAAAAAAAAAAAAAAATTTGGAATTAAGTTACCATATAACCTGGCACTCTTCCTTCTGAGTATCTACCCAATAAATTTTAAAGCCTCAGTCCTCAAAGTCTTATGTACCCCAATGTTCACCACAATGATGTTCATGGTGGCCAAATCATACAAACAATCAAAGTGCGCTTTGGTAGGTGACTGGATAAAGAAGCTGTGGTACATATACACAATGGAATACTACTCAGCTATAAGAAAAGATGAAATACTGCTATTTGTGACAAAATAGATGGATGTTGAGATCATTATACTAAGCAAAATAAACCAGACAGATAAAAACTAAGAGCCATATGGCTTCACTCATATGCGGAATATAAAACTGAAAAACACCAAAGAAACAAATACTCATGGATGTAGTTAATAGTAAGTTTAATGGTTACCTTAGGGCAAGGGGGGGTGGGAGAAGAGGGTGGGTGAGTCAAATATAGTAATAGAAAGATAACTAACTGAAATACAATACGTAGACATAATACATAATACAATACAAACAATACAATACATACACAAAGCACTGTAAAATTATACACCTAGAACCTATGTAAATTTTTCTAACCATTGTCACTCCAATAAATTAAACAGTAAAATAAATTTTTTGTCATAGTTGGAGAGTAGCAAGTATGGTGATTATTGTTCTTTAAGTAAAAGATGTCGATTAAACTTGAAATGCATTATAAGCAAAATAATTTTAAAACTATAGTATAGTATATTTATTTTACTTCTCAAAAGCACACTGTTATATATATATTTGTGTAGGGAGTACATAATAGCGAGGTAGAAAACAAAACAAACAAACAAACAAACAAAAAAACAGGCTCTGAAATTAGACTTCCTGAAATCAAATCCTAGATTTCTTATGTATGAGAAAGTTACATTATCTTCCTATGTTTTAGATTCCTATACAATGGCAGTGATAACACTATGAACTTCTGACAGTTATTTTGAGAATTATATTACACACCGCTGTCCAAGATCTTAGCATAGAGTCTGGCATATCGTAAGTTGTTTGTAAATGTTAGCTTTTAATACTACTACTACTACTACTACTGATAATATTGATGCTGCTATTATTACAAATACTAATGTATTATAATATATTATATTATAACAAATATATGTATGCTACTAAGAATTAGAGTTCTTATGTAGTAACAAATACTAGTAAGAATTAATACTCAGTACTACTACTATTGCTACAATTAGATCTGAGGGTTTTCTCTCAGTTTTCTTTTTTTGAATGTTTACACCTCCTTGACTAACCCTAATTTACAAATAAGGAGTAAAAGTCACCACTGCCTTCAACAATGTTGTTACAACATTCTATCCTAACATACACATATATGCATATTGCTAATATCTACATCCGTGCTATTAAACTACCTTCTGTGTTTTGGAAAATTCTTACTCTACTAAGAAAATACATTGTGTCATTTTCTCAAACCCTAGTGGAGGTTCAGTGACATCTAATGCCCCAAACCACACCTTTTATACGACTTTACTGTTGGCTGCAGCTAAACCCTCTTCTCAGTCCAACACTTACATTTTGAAAAATGTTTCACTGGGATTTGGGGTCAAAATGGCAGAGGAGTTAAACACTGTGCTTGCCTCCTGGCATGACAACATAAAAATTACAACTAAACTCTAGAACAACCTTCATTGAGAATTGCATGTAGTTCAGTTTACTTAAAGTTCTACAATTAAATATATACAGAAGCCACATTGAGACTGGTAGGAAGGGCAGAGAATTAGAATGGGTTGTGCCCACAGCTGCATGTGACCATTTAAAGTTGGGAAAATGATCTTGGCAGCAGAGATTTCCCCAGAAAGAGCAAGGGGTCCAAGCCCCACACTAAGTTCCCCAGTCCAGAGTTCCAGTGCCAAGGAGAGAGGTCCCATCAGGTCCAGAAATTTAGTTTGTTGGGAGTTTGTTGATTACTGATTCAATTTCATTGGTAGTAATTCGTTCAGATTTTTTGCTGTTTCTTGATTATGCCTTGAAAGATTATATGCTTCTAGGAATGTATGCATTTATTCCAGATTTTCCAATTTGTTGCTGTATAGTTGCTCATAGTATTAAACAAAAACTGTATTTCTGTGATTTCTGCTGTCACTTCTCTTAGTTCATTTCTAAATTTATTTATTTCAGTATTCACTATTTTTTCTTGTTAAGTCTGGTTAAAGTTTTGTCAATTTTTTAAATATTTCTATAAAACTAGCTCTTGATTTCATTGATACTATTTTTTTAGTGTCTATTTTGTTTATTTCTGCTCTGATCTTTATTATTTAATTTTTGTACTTACTTTGGTCTTTGCTGGTATTTTTTTTTCTGTTTCCTTAGGTGTAAGTTTATTTGAGATTTTCTTGTTTTGTGAGGCAGGAATGCATTGCTATAAATTTCTCTCTTAAAATTGCTTTCACTGTGTTCTCTAGATGTTAAAATCTCCTAACATGATTCTGTTACTATTGATCTCTGCCTCTATGTTGGTCAAAACTTGCTTTATATATTTAGGTGCACCTATGTTGAGGGTCTAAATGTTTACTAAGGTGATATCCTGTTATTGAATTGATCCCTTTGGTATTAGGTAAAGTCACTTTATTGTCTCTTATTATAGTCTTTGATTTATTTTGTCCAATATAAGTATTGTTAGGTTTCTTTTTTGTTGTTGTTTCCACTTATGTAAAATATCATCTTTCATTGCTTTAAGTCTGTGTGTGTCTTTTAATCTGAGATGGGTTTCTTGTAGACAACATATGCATGAGTCTTGTTTTCTTATTCATTCAACTACCCTATGACATTGTGTTGAAGCACTTAATCCATTTATATTTAAGTGCTCATTGATAGGTACATAGTTATTGCCATTTTATTATTCATATTTTTGATCTTTGGTTTTTTAATTTGTCTTCTCCTTTGTTCTGCTTAATGAAGTTTTTAACATTTCTTATAATATTGGTGTGGTGGTAATAGATTTCTTTAGCTATTATTTGAATTTTAAAAGGTAGCTTTGCTTGATAGAGGAGTCTTCATTGTAGGTCATAGATTTTCATTATTTTGAATATTTTCTGCCACTTTTTTCCTGCCTGCAGTTTTTATTGAGAATGCCACTGATAGCTTTATGAGAACTTTCTTTATTTGTTCTTTAATATGTAATCATATTGAGACTTTATTTTATGTACCCTAGTACAACAATTATCAAATTTTTTCTCCAGAATTTCTTACAAATAATTTAGGACCCCAAATATTTTGTTTATGATCATTAAACCTACCAAATTTACCATTTTAGAAATTTTCTTTATTGTGAAATTTATTGGAGTGACATTGGTTAGTAAAAATTACATAGGTTCTAGGTGTGCCATTCTACATACATAATCTATGTGTTGCATTGTGTGCTCACCTCTCAGAGTCAGTTCTCCTTTCTTCACTATATATTTGATGCTGCTCCTTCTTCTCCTACCCCTTTCTCCCTTTACCCTTGGTAACCACTACACTATTAACTGTGTTCATGAATTTTTGTTTCTTTATTGCTTTCAGTTTTATATTCCACATATGAGTGAAGTCATATGTTTTTTTTTTCTGTCTGATTTATTTTGCTTAGCATGATTATCTCAAGGTTTATCCATTTGTACATTTTTTATATATAGGAAATGTCAATTCAGTTATCTTCAGATGGTAGCATACTCAAGAAAATTCTCAGAGTCCCTTCATACCCATTAAGATGGCTATTATTAAAACAAACAAAAAAACAAAAGCAAATAACAAGTGTTGGTCAGGATGTACTGAATTTGGAATTTTTGTACATTGCTGTTGGGGATATAATATGGTATGTGATTTTAAAAATGATATGGTTATTTTAAGAAAACAAGTAAACATAGAAGTTTACCATATGATCCAGCAATTTGATTTCTGTGTATACACCCAAAATAAGTTAAAGCAGTAATTCAAACAGGTATTTGTACACCTTTGTTCATAGAAGCATTATTTATAGTAAAAAAAAATGTAAAGTTGACCTTAGAGACCATTGATAAATGAAAGAAGAAGAAAAATGTAATATACACATACAGTGGAATATTATGCAGCATTTAAAATAAAAGAAATTCTAACACATGCTACAATATGAATGAACCTTGAAGATATGGTGCTAAATGAAATAAGCTAGTCACAAAATGGCAAATATTGCCTGATTTCACTTATGTGAGATACCTAAAATAGGCAAATTTATAAAGGGAGAGAGTAGAATGGTGGTTTTCAGAGCTAGAGAAAAGTATTGAACAGGAGATATTGTTTAATTTGTTAAGAATTTCAGCTGGAAAGAAAAAAATTGGGGGGATAAATGATGAAAATGATTGCACAAATTTTGAATATATTTAATGCCATGTAACTGTATATTTAAAATAGTTAAAATGGAAAGAAATCTCTTCATTTTTTCTGTCTGGCTTATTTCACTTAGCGTGATGACCTCCAGGTCCATCCATTCTGTCACAAATGGCAATATTTCATCTTTTCTTACAGCTGAGTAATATTCCATTGTGTATATGTACCACAGCTTCTTTATCCAGTCATCTGTCGCAGGGACCTTTGGTTGTTTCCGTGTTTTGGCCACAGTGAACAGCGCTGCAATGAACATTGGGGTACATAAGTCTTTGCGGACAAAGGTTTTCAAGTACTTTGGGTAGATCCCCAGAAGGGGGATTGCTGGGTCAAATGGTAGCTCCATCCCAATTTTCTGAGGAACCTCCACACTGCCTTCCACAGTGGTTGTATCAGTTTGCACTCCCACCAGCAGTGTGCCAGAGTTCCTTTTTCTCCACATCCTCTCCAGCACTTGTTATTCCTTGTCTTGTTGATAATAGCCATTCTCACAGGTGTGAGGTGGTATCTCAGCATGATTTCACTCATATGCGGAATATGAAACTGAAAGCAAAGATAAAAAGAAATGAACAAACAAATAACCCATGGACACAATCAGTAGTTTAATGTTTATTTGGGGATGAGTGGGTTAGGAAGGGGAGAAAGGGGAGGTGGTGGGAGAGGAAGGGGGGAAGCTAAATATAAGGTGACGGAAAGAGAAGTCACATTAGGTGGTGAACTTATTATACATCAAGTTGACAATGCACTGTAGAATTGTATGCCTGAAACCTATGTAATCCTTGCTAACAGATGTCACCCCAATAAGTCTAACAATAAAAATGAATTAAAAAAAATGGAAAGAAATCTCAAAAGCCACTTGAAATGCCAGTATGGAACAATAAAATTCTGATGAATATTTTTAGTCATCATAGTTAACTTGATTTGCCATTGTCCTTGCATAGTGAGTAAGTATATAATTTAAGTTAATCTTCAACAGGTATTTGATTTATATTTTTATTAAAGTAAGTTTTAAGCAGATACTATCAACACTGAATACACTTATTTTTTAATATAGAATATACAGCAGTATGAATTTGGTACATATATTTTAGCAAGCAACACCAGAAGTGTTTTTTGAAATGTTTTTGCATATCTACTAGTCTAGACACATAAGTATGTTTTTAAATATTGAGATACATGAATTTAACAGTAAAGAATCTCTGAATGCCTTTATTTACTATCCTTTAAGCTCAGATTTTGGATTTTCAATGCACCATTATAAATTCCTCATCCCCTACTCCACCTTCAATTAGCTTTTCCAAGTACCTATGTAAGGCATCTATTTATTGATAATATTTTAGCTTTAATAAATTTGTATAAGACATATTTATATTTACTTGTTGCATGCATGTAAGAAATTCAGATACTTTTCTTGAAATCACAAACACAATACAATTAAGTAAATCTTATACCCAGCACTCTGGATTAATATATTATAAATAATATTCAAGAACTGTACAACTGAAACCTATGTAATTTTACTAACCAATGTAACCCCAATAAATTTAATTAAGTAAATACATAAATAAAAAGCAAAATAAACCTGAGATATTTTGAAAAAAAGTATTCAAGAAATATTGACCAGAAACCTTTATGTCAAAAAAGTATAATAATAAGATTATTTAAAAGTACATTTACTTTATTGGTCACAAAAAATAAAATAGAACTACTTGCTTTGTAATTTATAGTTCCCAATAAACTTTACCCCCAACATATGTTACAGAAATGTTAACAAGGTAGACGAAATGGCAAGTGAGTCTTTAAGTCACATTCAGACTTGTTACTCATAAGAAGGTGTTTTCACATTTTGACATACAATATTATTTTGGTTTCAGGTGTACAGCAGAGTGATGAGACATTTATATAACACACAAAATCTTCATTCTGATACATCTGAGTTACCTCTGACACCATACATGGTTATTATAATATTATTGAGTGTATGTTGTGTGCTGCACTTTATATGCCTGAGACTATTTAGTGACTATGAATTTTACAGCTTGATTTTTTTTCACCCAACCCTCCTGTCTGACTCTCATTACTGCAACAAATCTAGTACTCATCTGATGCCACACATAGTTATTGCAACATTATTGACCATATTCCCATGTTATACCCTATATCCCCATAACTACTACTTTGTAATCACCAAACTGAACTTCCAAAACCATTCCCCTTATTTCACCTTCTCCCCCAACCCTCCTCCCATCTGGAAACAAACCAAATATTTTCTGTGTCTATGAATCTGTTCTTGCTCTGCTTGTTTATTTAGTTTTTTTATTTCACTTATAAACAAAGTCAACTTGCATCTGTCTTCCTGTGTTTGACATTCCACTCAATATACTGCACTCCATGTCTTTTGAATGGAGCTTTTAATTCATTTTAATTGAAGATAATTGTCAATGTGTAGTTATTGCCATTTTATTATTCATAATTTTGCTTTCTTTTCATCTTAAAGGAGGCCTTCTATCATTTCCTGTAACACTGGTTTGGTGGTGATGTACTCCTTCAGCTGTTTCTCATCTGAAAAGCTCTTTATTTGTCCTTTGATTTTGAATGATAGCCTTGCTGTGTAGAGTAACCTTGGTTGTAGGTCCTTGCTTTTCATCACAGTGAATATTTTCTATCACTCCCTTCTGACCTGCAAAGCTTCTGTTGAGAAATCAGCTGACAGCATTATGGGAGCCTCTTTATAAGTAGCTATTTGCTTTTCTCTTGCTGCTTTTAGGATTCTTTCTTTGACTTTAAGTTTTGCTTTTGGGACTCTGTATTTCCTGGGCTTGTGTGTCAAATTCCTTCATCAGGTTAGGAAAGTTTTCAGTCATTATTTCTTTAAATAGGTTCCCATTTCCTTGCTTTCTCTCTTCTCCTTCTTGTACTTCTATGATGCAAATATACTTATTCTTGATGTTGTCCCAGAGACCCATTAAATTATCCTAACTTAAAAAATATTCTTTTTACTTTTTACTGTTCCAATTAGATGTTTTCTGCTACCTATCATTTCAATTTGGTGATTTGATCTTCTGCTCCATCTAGCTTCCTGGTGATTTTTTTTCTATTGCATTCTGAATTTCTGTTATTGTAGTCTTCATTTCTGACTATTTTTTTCATGGTTTCTATTAATGTGTCTTTTTTTATGCTTACTATCTCTGTGTTGAAGATTTTACTAAATTCATTAAATGTCCTTATAACTAACATTTTGAGCTCAGTATCTGATAGATTGCTTGCCTCCATCTCAGTTCTCTTGGAACTTTCTGCTCTTCTTTTATTTAAAACATATTATTTTTCTTTTCTCATTTTGAATGCCTATCTGTGTTTGTTTCTATGTATTAGTTAGATATGCTATGTCCCCCAGTATTGCTGGATAGCCTTATGTAGTAGATGCCCTGTAGGTCTGTGGTACCATCTGTCTGGTCACCTGTTCTGGGAGCTCTGGTAGATTCTAGTTTTGTGCCAGTGTTGCCACTGAAGCTACATAGCAAATGTCAGAGCACTTCGATGCCAGTCACTGCCTGTCTGGGGCCTGTGGACTTAAACAGTTTTCCAGGAAAGATTGCAACATGGGTGTAGCTGGCTTCTCACTTGAGAAAGCGCCTCTGGCACTGGTGAAGTGTATGCCTTTAATGCCCCTTGAGTCACTGTTTATCTACCGGAGCTCAGGGTGAGTACCTGTAAGTGACTGAGTCTGCACAGGCACTTTAAAAAGACATGTGGGTTTCCTGTTTCCTGCAGTCTTCTGTCCCTACAGGATGGTGGGAGTCTCTTTTTCAGTCAGATGGTGTGGGTCTCCTACTCCCAGCACCAGTGCTCTCGCTCCTCTGGGGGGAATCCTTGTGGCTAAGATATTCTTCCTGTTTCTCTACTGCCACTGGAGCCAAAGTTTTCATGTGTGTACCCTCTACCAGTCTCAATGTGATTTAGCCTCCTCTTCTTCATATCCTAAGTTACAGAACTTCTGTTCAGGTAGACTTCAGATTGTTCTTTAGGTTGGTTGTTTAATAATTTAGTTGTAATTGTAATGTGTTCATGGAACAAAGAAGGCACAGTGTTTACCTATTCTGCCATCTTGGATTTCTCTAGCTATTGATTTGAAAAAAAAAAGGTTTTAATTTCTAACCACTAAGTATAATATAAGCTTAATGTTTGTTGTATATGGCCATTATTATATTCAGATACTTTCATTCTATGCACATTAAGTGTTCTAATAATAAGTGGATGTTGCATGTGGTCAAATTATTTTCTGCATCTATTGATATAATCATATAATTTTTAACTTTTATTTAGTTAATATAGTGTATCACATGGATCTGTTTGTGTATAGTGAACCATCTTTTTGTCCCTGAAATGAGTCCCTCTTTCATTATATATAATAATTTTAATGTATTATTTTATTCTGTTTTATAGTATTTTGTTTAAGATTTTCACATCAGTATTTATTCAGAGATATTTGTCTTTCATAATTTTTTTGTTTGTTTGTGGGTTTTTGCTTTGTTTTTGTTTGTTTGGTTTTCTTTGTTTGGTTGGTTTTGTATGTGGGTTATCTTTACCAGATTTTGGTATTAGGGTAATAATGGCCTCATAAAATAAACTAGGAATTACTGTATCTTTTTCAATCTTTTAGAAGAGTTTTAGAAAAACAGGTATTAAATCCTCTTTGAATGTTTAGTTTAGTAGAATTCAATAGTGAAGCCATCTGATTTCGGACATTTGCTTTTGGGAAGGTTTTTAATAATTGTTTCAATTTCCTTAATGTTGATCAAACTTTTTAGATTTTCCAGTTCTTGGTGATTCAGTCTAGGAATGCTACATGTTTCTAAAAATTGTCCATTCATTTTAGCTTATTGAATTTGGTAACATATAGTCCTTTATAGTAATCTCAGATTATTTCTTTTCCTGTGGTGTTCATTATAAATTCTTCATTTTTCATTTCAGATTTTGTTTATTTGTCACTTTTCTCTTTTTACTTTAGTGAGTCTAGCCAAGTGTTTAATTTTATTAATCATTTCAAAGAACCAACTGTTTGTTTCTTTAAATTTTCTATTATCTATTTATTCTTTACTTCATTTTTAATTTTTATTATTTCTTTCCTTCTTCAGATTTTGGATTTCATTTGTTCTTATTTTCTGGATTTTTATGATAAAATGTTAGGTTGTTTATTTGGAATTATTTTTGTTTCTTGAGATGAGCTTGTTATGCTATAAATTTATCTTTCAACACTGCTGTCATCACATATCAATACTTTTTATACAATGTGGTTTTATTCTCATTTGTTTCTATTTATCTTTTGATCTTTCCATCTAGTTCTTCATTGAGTCAGTGGTTCTTTAATAGAATGTTCTTTAATCTTCATGTATTTTGGTTTTGCCTTTTTTTCTTTTCTGTTGATTACCAGTTTCAAAACCTTATGGTCAGACAATATGCTTGGTATTATTTAGTAATTTTAAAATTGCTGAAACTATTTTTTTGCCTAAAGATATGGTCTATATTTTAGAATATATTTTGTGTACTAGAAAAGAATATATAATCTGATGTACTAGGATGAATTGTTCTGCAAATGTCAGTTATGTTCATTTGGTGCAATGTATCATTTCAGGCAAATTTTTTAATTGATTTTCTGTTTGGATAATATATTCATAGCTTTCAATGACATGTTGGTCCCCTGCTATAATTTTTTATTTCAGTTGTTCTCCTTTGTTCTGTCAGTAGTTATTTTGTATATGTAGGTGCTTCCTGGTTGGGGGCATATATATTAATCTTTCATATTTTCTTGTTGTATCTGTCCCTTTATCACTATGACATGTCTATTTTTATCTCCCGATTACATTTTTACCCTGAAGTCTGTTCCATCAGATGCAAGTATGACTACACCCACTTCTATCTGTATTCCATTTGCTAGGAGTATTGGTTCCCACCCTTTCACTTTGTGTCTATATTTGTCCTTGTAACAGAAATCTGTCTTTTCAAGGCAGCATATTGTTAGATTTTGTTTTTTTGTTCTAATCTGCTACCATGTACCTTTTTATTGGTAAGTTCAGTCCATTCACATTTGGTGTGATTATTGACATACCTATAAAGGTTTTCTATAGCCATTTTAGTTTTTGTTTCCAAATAGGTCAGTGTATTCATTATTTTTTACATTTATGTTCCTGTTAGTTATGTTAATTTGGTGATTTTTTTCACTGTTTGCTCTTTTTATGTGTTATGTGTCTCTGTTATGTATTTTTATTGAGTGGTTGTCATTAAGTTTATGTAAAAGAAATTTCACATATGTAGTAGTCCTTTTCTATCAATATGCATCTTATTTCCATTCTCCTTTGCAAATTCAGACTTATATTTTCTTCCTTTTTATGTTATTTATTTTTGTCAGAAATTACCTCTATTTATGTTGTCTTGAAGTAACAAGTTGTTTTCTTCTTATTTTTAATGTTTTTATATTATTTACACTTTATGTTATATTTAAGTGTATAGTGCCCTACTCTAATTAGTGGTTGCCATTTCCTGCTTCTGTCCATCTGTTAGTAATCTTACTCATATTTTTTACTTTTTATTTCAGGTTCATTGTCTTTTTCAGTATTTTCTGTAATGCAGGACTTGTGTTGGTAAATTTACTCAGCTTTTATATATCTGAAAAGTTTTTATACTTTCTTAATATCTAAATTTTGGCTCATAAAGTTTATATTTTTATACTTTGAATATTTGATTTTACTCTTCCTTGGGTTGTAGAATTTCTGATGAAAAGTCTGATGGTTATCTAATTGTCTTTCTTTTGTAGGTTACCATATTCTTTTTTTCTGGCTGCCTTGCAAATTCTTTCTGTGTTATTAATTTTTGAGAGCTTCAATATAATGTTTCTTGGAGAGGGCTTATCAAGATTGAAGTAATTAGGTGTTTTCTTTGCTTTTTGGATTTCAGGATTCATTATTTTCCAAAGGTTTAGAAAGTTCTCATCGACTGTTTGTTTGAATAGATACACCGTGCCTTTCTCTTTTTTCTTTTCCTTCTGGTACACCCATTATTCAATATATTTTTGGATGGAATCAGGTATTTCTTATAGAGTTCTTTTATTTCTTTTAATTTTCAAGTATCTCTCTGCTTTCATCTGTGTCATCTCCAGTTTTCTATCTTCAATATCACTTATTCTATTGTCCATCTACTCATTTTTCTTTCCTAAGTTGGCCGTTTATTCTTCATCTCTATTATTGAGTTTTTCATCTCTAGGATTTTTTGTTGGGTTCTTTGATTTTTATTCTGAGTTCATTAAGCTGCCTACCTGGATTTTCTTGCTCTTGTTAAATTTTTTCAGAACTGCAATTTTGAATTCTCTGTCATTTAAGTCACAGAGTTTTATGCCTTTAAGTTTATTTTCTGGAGATTTTTCATTTTTTTCTGAGATGACTTATTTCCTTGGCTATTCTTGAAAATTAATTAACTTTTTTCTGGGTGTGCAGAGGATTCTGCAGCAGGTTCATTTGAAGAAGTCTTCCTTTTGTGTTTCAGTAGTTGATATTGGAACTTTTGTTTGTATGTATTTTTATTTTTTATTTTTTTCTTAATGGCATTGCAGCATTTTGTGTTCTCTTAAATTGTTCTGACTTCTAGTGCAGTGGAAGATTTTCAGCAGAGGTGGGTTTCTACTTTGTGACCTGGTCACCTTGGTCTCAGAGCACCATCTGCACAATAAGTAGTGGTAGGTAATGGGTTTCTGAGCCTCTAAAACCTCAATGCTTCTACTGTAGCCAGATGCAAAGCTTGTAAGCCTCAGCAACTTTGGGTGTCCCCACAATGATAAGCTGCAAAAGGTTGTGTCAGGGTGAGCTGAAAGAAGTGATAAGTGTATTTCTCTCTGAGCAATAGCAAAACCAGACACAACTCTTCTGCTCCTACAGATCCTTCCTTGTAACTGGAATTAGCTGTGCTGTGTGGCAGTCATTCAGGATCTCTCTCTTCAGTTCTCAGAGCTGTAGATATTCTGCTATTTAATCCAACACTGTTACCATTTCTAGGGTTTACTGCTAAAACTGAAAGAATGTGGGGAATGTTAGTTCTGGAGGCATTTAGAAAGACAGCCAGGACCTGTGGCTTTGTTTGCTGCCTGGCAATGAGTTATTCATATCTATCTCTTGTTACACCCTTTGCTTTAAAGTCTATTTTGTCTGGTATAAGTATTGCTACCTTAGCTTCTAAATTTTTTATAAAATATATTTTATTTTTGTTTATTTCAGTCTATGTGTTTTTCAACCTGAAGTGAGTTTTTTAGGCAGCATATGTAAAAAATTTGTTGTCTTATTTTTTCAGCTTTCCTATATCTTTTGATTGGAATATTTAATTTATTTACATTTAAAGTAATTGATGTTAGATATGTAGGTATTGCCATTTTATTATTCATATTTTTATCTGTTTTGTTTTTCATTTCAAAGAAGTCCTTCTAAAATTTGTTTTAATACTGGTTTTGTGGTGATGAACCCCTTTAGTTTCATTTCCAATATTATTTTAATGTTAAATGATAGTTTTGCTAGTTAGAGTACTCCTTGTTGTAAACCATGCTTTTCATCTCTTTGAATATTTCATGGCAATCTATTCTGGCTTACAAAATTTCTTTTAGAAATTTGCTGACAGCCTCATGAGAGCTACCTTATAAGTTACTAGTTGACTTTCTCTTACAGCTTTTCAGATTCTCTTTTCATGTTTAACCTTTGCCATTTTCACTATAATGTGTCTTTGTGTGGACTTCCTAGTGTTCATCTTATTTGAGACTCTCTGTACTTCCTGGAATTGTATGAGCTTTTCCTTTGCCAGGTTAAAAAAATTTTCAGTCAATATTTTTTCAAGTGGGTTCTCAATTGTTTACTCTTTCTTTTCTTCTGGTATCCCTGTGATGTGAATATTGTGACCCTTGATGTTGTTGCAGAGGTCTCTTAAACTATCTTCATAGTTTGTTTTTTTTTTTTTTCTGTTTCAATTGGATGTTATCTGCTACCTCATCTTTTAAGTAAGTGGTTTGATTCTCTGCTGCATCTAGTCTGCTGGTGAATGTTTCTAGTGCATTCGTTTCAGTTTTTGTATTTTTCACTTTTGACTGTTTTTTTTTTAATGGTTTCTATGTCATTTTTTATGCTTGCTATCTGTTGAAGTTCTTACTAAGTTTCTTGGGTATCGTTATAACCATTGTTTTGAACTCTGTATTTGGTAGGTTGCTTTCTTCCATTTTGTTGAGTTTTTATTTTTTCTGGAGTATTTTTCTGTTCTCCTATTGGGATAATTTTTTCTGCTTATTTTTTCTGCCTCTCTGTTTTTAGTTATTTGGTAGATTTTCTACATCTTCTTGTCTTGTTCAGGTGGCCTTATGTAGTAGGTGTCCTCTGGAGTCCTGGCACATTCTCCCTGATCAACTGCATTGGGTGCTTCAGAAGTGTTCTTTGTTTAGTTTATGTTTGTGTTCTTGTTATAGTTTTGCCTTGATTGCTATTGACATATCATTTAGTGGAATTGACTCTCAGGCTGGTGGGCTGTTGGGTTTCACCAAGTCCACAGTTTATAGGTGCTATATGGGAGGCTTACCCCACTTTATTTGATTTGCCCCATTTGGCTTTGTTGCCTGTTGAGGCCACCTTTTGTGTTTATCACTTGTGGGGTTAATAAGGTTGTGGTCTGCTGTTATCTGAAGCCAACCTCTAAGTATGTGGGGTCTTGAGCATTTTCAAAGGGGCTCTGTTTTAAGCTCAGGTCACTCACTGCCTGTAACCAGCTGAAAGTACATGGTAGGAGCTAAAACGTGACCTGAATTTGGTTACCGCCTGTGCTAAACTTGGAGGCACAGGGGAAACACCACACTGCAAATCAATGATGGCTGCCACCAGTACCAGGCTTGGGGTCGTTCTGCAAAAAGCCAGTACAGCTCAAGGTCTGCTGCCACATATTGGCTCTCTTAAGGTTCAACTGCTGTTAAAACCTTTGCAGTACACAAGTTGGTTCAGCGAAGGTCTCAGGGTTTCCCTAGAAATGAAGGAATTGCATTCACCAGGTGAGTGTAGATTCCAGTTTGGTGCTAGGGCTGAGCCTGGCATGATTCAGCAAAAGTCTCAGAAAACACTAAGGTCAATCATTGCCCACCTGGGTCTTGTGGACTCCAATAGTTTTCTAAGAAAGTGTGCAATGCAGGTGGTGCTGGCTTTTCTCAAAGAATGTGTCTCCAGCTCTGTAGAATTTAGGGAGGTTGAGGTCTCAGGCAGTCACTAGGGTGAAGCAACAGAGTGCACCAGACCAATTCAGATTTAGATCTAGTCAGGTGGGAAAGGGCTCAATACAGTAAAGATGATGCCTGCCTGCTGGCTTCACAAGAGGAAGACCCCACACCTGTTCCTACAGTTCTCAGCCCAAAGCCACACAATTCAGTCTCTTTCCATATGTTTTTGATGTCTTTTAATTAACTTTCCCTTTAACAGAACCTATGGTGAGTTTCTGTGAGCAAGTGCAGCTGTGTGTGGGCCATTTAAGAGGATGTCTGCATTCCCTGCAGCTTTCTGTACAATAAGAATGTTCAGAAACTTCATTGTTTTTTAATAGCCAGATTTTGTGGGGGTTCCTCTTCCTAGCACCAGTACTTCTGGTGTGGGGCTGGGGTTCTTGCTGCTCCAGAGGGCATCTCCATGGCCATGATATTCCTCTTGATTTTTATCCACCACACGCAGGTATGAGGCTCGCCTGTTCTGCATGTCCGCCCCTCCTATCAATCTCAATGTTGCTTCTTATTTATATCCTTAGTTATATGACTTCTGTTTAGCTAGACTTTAGATGATTTTTTAAGTTGACTGTTCCATAATTTAGTTTAAAATTTATTGTGTTCACACAATGAGGCAGGAACAGCATTTATTTACTTCACCATCTTGAATCTGATCTATATATTTTTAATTAATCATAGTTATGGTGTCATATCTAAGAATCAGTAGCCAAATTTAATGTCATGAAAATTTACCTATATGCTTTGTTTTTGAGTAATAGTAGTTTAGCTTTTATATTTAGGTGTAACATTGAGTTAATTTTGTACATAATGAGGTTGGGGTCCAAATTTATTCTTTGTCATCTGGTTATGCAATTCTATCATAATCACTTGTTGAAGAGACTCTCTTTTTTTTCCCATTAAATGATCTTGGCACCTCTCTCAAAATTCAACTGGCCATAGATATAAGGGTATATTTCACAACACATAGTTTTATAATATTATTCTACATATCTGTTCTTTTGAAATTATCAAAGTTTTGATTACTGAAGATTTCTGATAAGTTTTTAAACAGAAAATTATGATCCTCCAATGTTGTTGGTTTTTTTCCAATAGTGTTTAGCCTCTTAAAGGCCACTTGTAATTTTATATGAAATTGAGAATTAACATTTCCATTTCTACAAAAAGGCTTTTGAATTTTGATAGAAATTGCATCAAATCTGTAGATTGCTTTAGAGAGTATTACCAACTTAACAATATTCAGTCTTCTAATCCATGAGCATAGCATGTCTTTCTATATATTTATATTTGCTTGATTTCTTTCAGCAATATTTTGCACATTTTAGTATACAAGTCTTTCATGTCCTTAGTTAAATTTATTCCTAGAAATTTTATTATTTTTGATTCTATTGTAAACAAAAGTGTTTTATTTTTTAATTTATCATTCAGATTATTCATTGCCTGAATATAGAAACACAACTGTCTTTGGTTTGTTTATCTATTACCCTGACACATTACTGAATTCATTTAAGATTTAGTAATTTTTTTTACATTCTTTATAATTCTCTATATAGTATCATGTCATCTTTTAATAGAGATAGTGCTATTTGTGCTTTTTCTAACTTGAATGCCCTTTTTTCACCCCTTGCCTAATTGCTGTGGCTAGAACTTCTAGTACAATGTTCAATAGCAGTGGAATTCTTGTTTTCTTCCTGATCTTATGCAGCAAGCTTTCTGTTTTTATCATTGGGTATAATATCAACTGTAAATTTTTTATAAAAGCTCTTTATCGGGTTGAGAAAGGTTCCTTCTATACTTAGTATTATAAATATTTTATCATAAATGAAAGTTAGATTTTATCTAAAATTTTCTATGTAAATTGCCATTATTATTTTTTTCATTCTGTTACTGTGGTGTATTACAATGATTGACATTCTTCTGAACTGTTCTTTCATTCCTGTGTTAAGTCCCACATGGTCATTCTGTATAATCATTTCAGTATATTGTTGAGTTTGATTTACTTATATTTTTGTTGAAGATTTTTTCTTCTATATTTATTGATGATACCAGGGTAATATTGGTGTCACAGTAATAGGTATAAAGTGTTACCAGTGAAACTATCTTGCCCTTCAATTTTTGCTTTATTGGGACATTTATGGTTACTAAATCAATATCTTTACTTTTTATGAGTGTAGATTTTATATTTTTTCCTGAGTCTGCTTTTTGGTAATTTATGTGCTTCTGGACACTTGTCTATTAATCTAGGTTACCCAATTAATTGAAGCAAAAGTATTCTCTGTATTCTTTTATAATCATTTTTTAGTTTTCTAGAGTTGGTAGTAACATTACCACTTTTATTTGTGGTTTTTTCATCCTCTCTGTTATTTCTATGTCAGTCTACCTGAAAATTTGTCAGTTTTGTTCATTAAGAAACAACTTTTTATCTTTCTATTTTTTATTTTTTATTTATCTTTATTCTAATCTTTATTGTTTCTCTACTTCTGCAGCTTTGTGTCTAGTTAATTCCTCTTTCACTCATTTTTTAAGGTGTAAAGTTAGATTATTAATTTGATATCTTTCTTCTTTTGTAATGTAGGCATTCACATCTCAAAATTACTTTTTGCATACTCTTTTAACTGTGTTGCATAAATTTTTATATTTTATGTTATAGCATTTATTTATCTTAAATTATTTTCTTGTTTCCCGTGTAATTTCTTTTTTGAATGACCTGTTGATTTATAAATGTATTGTTCAATTTCTATATTTTTGTAAATTTACCAGTTTTTATTCAGGGAATACTGCAAAAATTATATAAATATTGAATTACTATGCTGTATACCTGAAACTAATATAATACTGAATGTCAATTGTAATTGAAAAAAATAATTAAAAAAGAACTCTCTTTAGCATTTCTGGAATTAAATTTCTGGAACTGGAATTAAAAATGCAATATAAGAAATATGCCATGAAGATGGGAGAAAGCAAGGTGGGGATTAGGTTTCAGGATAATTAAAAGATAATGTGCTGTTTTGAGGGTGATTATGCTTCTGTTTCTGAGGGGCTGAAAAAAGGGCATTTAAAAGGTGTGTTAATTGTGATGTACAAAAGCAATGGACAGGGCTTGCTTAAGGCAAAAGTAACTCTTTTACTAGAGAAGTTACGTTCCTGGGGCATGACTACACACTATGATCTGCTCAGTTAGGAATTTATGAGGAGATCACCATATAGGGTTACTTTCAGTCGTTGGACTCAGTAGACATCATAGAGACTATTTTTTCCACAAATTATTATTTAATAAGAACACAACATAAAATATAGTCTCCTAGCCCATTTTTAATACACCATAGAATATTGCTAACTACAGGCAGCATGCAGATCAGATCTCTTGGACTTATGCATCTTGTAATACATTACTGAAACTTTGTACATTTTTACTAGTATCTCCTATTTCCCCTTACACCAAACTCTGGTAGCCACTATTCTGCTGTCTGCTTTGATAAGTTTGACTGTTTTATATTTTTCATATGTGTAAAATGACTTATTTTATTTAGCATAATGTCTTCCATGTTTATCTATGTAGCCATAAATGACAGGATATTTTTATGTTTTAAGGCCAAATAACATTTTATGTTTTGTATATTCCAAATTTTTTTATCCATGTCTGTCAATGGGCATTTAGCTTCCTTTCATATGATTGCTATTGTGTATAATGATGCAACAATCATAATTCCAATTCCTTTGCATATATACCCAAAAATGAGATTGCTGGATCATATGGTAGTTCTATTTTTAGGTTTTGAGGAACTTTCATACTCTTCTCCACAGTAACTGCACTAATTTACACTTTCCCCCATAATGTACTAATATATTTTTTTCTTAACTTCCTTGCCAATACATAAATTTTATATCCATAATAGACATCCTAAAATGTTTGTGGTGATATCACAATATGGTTTTTATTTGCATTTTCTTGATAATTAATAATAATGCACACCTTTCTATATACCTGTTGGCCATTTGTATTTATTTTTGGGGAAATTGTTTATTCAGTTATTTTGCCCAATTTTAATCAGGTTTATTTATTTATTAATTTATTTAGCTGCTGAACCATCAGAATTTCTTATATATTTTGGATATTAAGCCTTTATTAGATATATAATTTGAAAATATTTTCTTTCCATTAATATGTTGCCTTTCATTTTGTTATTTCCTTTGCTGTGCAGAAGCTTTTAAGTTTGATGTAGTCTAACTTGCTTATTTTGCTTTTGTTACATGTGCTTTTGATTTCATATTCAAGAACTTATTGCCAAGACCAATGTCAAGAGATCTTTTTCTATTATCTACATTTAGGAATTTTGTATTTTTAGGATTTATGTATTAGTCTTTAATCTATTTTGAGCTTATTTACATGCATAATGTAAGATAAGGGCCCAGTTTTACTTTTCTGTGAGTTGATATTCTTTTTATCTAACACCATTTGTTAAAGAGTCTACCTTGTCCTCATTATGCGTTCTTAGCACATTTTTTGAAGATTAGTTGATGATATAATCATTGGGTTATTTTCGGTTGTTCTGTTTTTACCCCCAATTTTTGTCTCAGACGATTTTTATGCTAGCATTGTATTGTTTTACTTACATAGTTTTATAATATGTTTTGAAATAAGGAAATATGATGTTTCCAACTTTTTTTGTACTCAAAATTGCTGTAGCTCTTTGTGGTCATTTGTGGTTCCATATGCATTTTAGAATTTTTTTCAATTTTTGTAAAATATGGCTTTGGAATTTTGATAGATATTGCATTTAATCTGTAGATTATGTTTATTGTGTGGGCATGAAAATATTCTTCTAATTCATGAACACAAGTATATTTCTATTAATTTGTATGTGCATAATTTTTTATCAGTAGTTTATAAGTTTCAGTATACGAGTATTTCACCTCCTTGATTAGGTTTATTCCAAGGCATTTTATTATCTTTTATGTTTTTGTAAGTGGAATTGTTTTTTTTTTTTTCTTTTTCATTTTTTTGGATAGTTTGTGGTTGGTGTACAGAAATACACCAAATTTTTGTAGTTATTTTGTATCCTGAAGTTTACTCAATTTGTTATTACTTCTAGCAGCTTTTAGAGTGAAGGTTTTTTTTATCATTAAATTTATTGAGGTGACATTGGTTGCAAAAATCACGTAGATTCCAGATGTACAATACTACAGTTCATTGTCTATGTGTTGCATTTTGTGTTCTCCACCCAGAGTCAGTTCTCTTTCTATCAGCATATGTTTGACTCCCCCTTCCTCTTTTCCCACCACCTCCTCCTTGCACTTAGGTAACCACTAAATGATGGAGTGTGTACATGAGTTTTTGTTTTTTTGTTGTTTTCAATTTGATATTCCACATGGGTGTCAAATAACATGGTTCTTAGATTTTTCTGTCTGGCTTATTTCACTTAGCTTGATAATCTCAATTTTGGAACATATTGCAATATTTCATCTTCTCTTATAGCTGAGAAATATTTCATTGTGTATATGTACCACAACTTCTTTAACTAGTTATCTATTGGAAGCCACTTTGGTTGTTTCCATGACTTGGCAACCATAAACAGTGCCATGATAAATATTGGAATACATACGTCTTTTGAGACTAAGATTTAAAAGTTTTGGGGGTAGATATCTATAAGGGAAATTGCCAGATCATATGGGAACTCCATTATCAGTTTTCTGAGGAACATCCACACTGTCCTTTATAGCGGATGCACCAATTTACATTCCTACAAACAATGTACAAGTCTTCCTTTTTCTCCACAGTATTTTTTTAGCACTTTTTATATCTTGTCTTGTTGATAATAGCCATTCTAACAGGTGTGAGGTGGTATCTCATTACAGTTTTGAATTGCATTTCCCTAATAGCTAGTGAAGTTGAGCGTTTTTTCATGTCTGTTGGACATTTGTATGTCTTCATAGGTTAAGTGTCTGTTCAGGACTTCTGCTCATTTTTAAATTGAGTTGTTTGTTTTTTGTTGTTGTTGAGTCATACTAGTTCTGTGTATAATAATATTTTGGATATTAACCTCTTATCAGATGTGTTCTTTGCAAATTTTTCTCCCATTTGGTTGGCTGTTTCTTTGCTTTCTTAATAGTTTCTTTTGCTGTGTAGAATCTTTTTAGTTTGACATAATCCCTTTCATTTATTTTTGTTCTTACTTCCTTTGCCACTGTGGTCATGTTCATGAAGTCCTCCTTGAGCCTGAGGTCTATAATTTTAGTACTAATGTTTTCTTCTATATAGTTTAATATTTTGGATCTTATGTGGAGGTCTTTAATCCATTTTGCATTAGTTTTAGTGTATGATGACAGTTCAAAGTTCAGATTCATTCTTTTTCATATGGTTTTCCAATATTTCCAGCACCATCTACTGAAGAGACTTTCTTTTCCCCATTGTACATTTTTTACTTCTTTATCGAAAATTATTGTCCACATGTTTGTGGATTTATTTCTGGGTTTTAAATTCTGTTCCATTGGTCTGTGTGTTGCTTTTCTGCCAATACCAAGCTATCTTTATTACTGATGACTTTTAGTATAAATTGAAATAGAAAGAGTGATATCTCTAGCCTTACATTTTTTTTTTAATGTAGGATTGCTCTAGCTATTTAAGGTATTTTGTGGTACAAACCTGATAATTTTTGCATTTATTTTGTGGAAGAATATTTGTGGGATTTTGATGGAAATTGCATTAAATCTGTACATTGCTTAAGGTTATATGGCCATTTTAACAATGTTAAATCTTTTTTATCCATTAGCATAAAATATCTTTCCATTTATTTGTGTCCTCTTCAACTTTTTTAATAGTGTCTTATAGTTTTCAGTGTATAAGTCTGTCATGTTCTTTGTTAAGTTAATTCCCAGGTATTTTATTCTTTATTTCATGATCGCAAAAAGTATTAATTCTTTCATTTCTCTTTCTGAAGTTTCATTGTTTGTGTGTAGAAATGCACTTAATTTTTGTACATTGATTTTGTAGCCTGCAACTTTACTGTATTTGTTAACTTTTTCTAATCATGGTGTCTGGCATTTTTTATATGAAGGATCATGTTATCTGCAAATAGTGACCATTTGACTTGTTCTCTCCCAGTTTGAATACCTTTTATTTCTTTTCTTGCCTCACTGATCTGGCTAGAATTTATGTACTATATTGAATAGCAGTGGTGACAGGAGGCATTCCTGTCTTGTTCCTGATTTTAGGGGAATATGTTTCAACTTTTCTGCATTTAGTATATTAGCTAAGGGTTTGTCATATATGGCCTTTATTATGTTGAGGGATTCTCCTTCTATACCTATTTGATTCAGTGTTTTGATCATAAATGAATGTAGTATCTTGTCACATGTTTTTTCTGCATTAATTGACATGATCATATAGATTTCAACTTTTATTTTGTTCATGTGATGTATAAAATTGATTTGTTTGCATATTTTAACCATTCTTATGCTCCTGGGATGAATCCCACTTCATCATGGTGTATAATCTCTTTGATGCACTGTTGCATTCTATTTGCTAATATTTTGTTTAGGATTTTTGCATCTGTGTTCATCAAATATAATGGTCTATTGTTTTTTTTTAATTTATTTCTATTTTGTATGTGTGTGTGTGTGTGTGTGTGTGTGTGTGTGTGTGTGTGATTCTTACAAGGCTTTGGTGTTAGGGTAATGTTGGTCTTGTAGAATGAATTGGAAAGTATTGCCTCATCTTTACATTTTTGGAAGAGTCTGAGGAGGACAGGCAGTGTACTAAAACTTGTTGGTGAGATGGGTCTGGAGTTTTTGCCTTTGGGGAAGTTTTGTATCATTATTTTAATTTCTTTACTATTGATTGTTTCATTTAGATTATCCCAGTCTTTTTTGGTTCAGTCTATGTAAACTAAATATTTCTAGAAACTGGGCCATTTTTTCTATGTTGTTAAATTTTGTGACATAAAAGCTATTCATAATATTTTTATGATCCTTTTTATTTCTATGGTATCAGTCACATTTTCTCTTAACTTCATTTCTAATTTTGGTTATATGTGTCTTTTCTTTTGTATCCTTTGGTTAGTCTAGTCAGAGGTTTGTTAATTTTATTGATTTTTTTCAAAGAGCCTGCATTAATTTTACCTATTATCTTTCTGTTCTCAATTTTTAGCTTTGCTCTAATTCTTATTATTTCTTTTCTACTAACTTTGTTTTTTTTTTCTGTTTGTTTCTTCTCTCTAGCCCTTTAACATTGGAAGTTAGAATGCTCACTTGTGATTTTCTTGTTTCTTAAAATAGGCCAATAATGATATAAATTTTCTTATATTACTGCTTTTGCTACATCTCAATAATTTTGATTCTTTGTATTTTCATTGTTATTAATTACCATGCATTTTTTCTCTTGTTTTATTTATACCTTGATCCAGTCATTTTTTAATATAATGTAGTTTAATTTCCATGGTGTGATTTTTTTCTGCTTTCTTTTTGCAGTTGATCTTCAAATTCTATGCTTTGTGGTCTGAGAATACACTTTGTATAATTTCAGTCTACTTGAATTTGCTGAGGCTAGTTTTGAGTCCCAGCATATGGCCTATAATTGAGACTGTTCCATATGCACTAGAAAAGAACGTATAGTTTTTTGTATTGAATGTAGTGTTCTATAAATGTCATTTATTTCCAATTGCTGTGATATATCATTTAAAGCGGACATTCCCTTATTTATTTTCTGTTTGAGTGAATTGTCCATAGCTGTTAAGAGGGTGTTTAGGTCCCCTACTATAAATGTATTTCTATCAGTTTCTCCTTTTAGATCTGTTAGTAGTTGCTTTGTGAATTTTGGTGTTTCCTGATAGGGAGCATTTATATTAATGAGTGTCATGTCTTCTTGCTGTCATATTGTCCTTTTTATTACTGTGAAATAGTCATCTTTGTCTCTTGTTACCATTTAGCCCTGAAGACTGTTTTGTCAGATATCAATATGAAAACTCTTTTTTTCCCCCTTTGGATGCCATTTGGTTAGAGTATTGTTTTCTACCCTTGCACTTTGAGTCTATGTTTGTTATATGGCTGAGCTGTGTCTCTTGGAGACAGAATATCAATGGCTTTGGTTTTTTAATCCATTCTCCTACTCTGTGCCTTTTAATTGGTGAGTTCAGTCCATTTACATTTAGGGTGATGATTGATATATAAGGTTTTCCCATGGCCATTATTTTGTTTTTTGTTTTTTTCCCTTTTTTGGTGTCCCCTCTCTATTCCATTTATTCTGATATTTTGTTTCAAGTCAAAGAGCCTCCTTCAGTTTTTCTTGAAATGCCAGCCTCACCCTGGTGAATTCCCTCAGCTTCTGTGTGTCTCAGAATGTCTTTATTCCTCCTTCATATTTGAGTGATAATTTTGCTGGATAATTAATTCTTGGCTAGATGTTTGCCTATTTTAATATTTTTAATATATGATTCCACTCCCTCCTGGCCTGTAGAGTTCCTGCTGAGGAGTTTGATGCTAACTTGATAGGTTTTCCTTTAAATGTTATAGTTTTTCCCCCCTAGCTGCCTTGAGAATTGTCTCTTCATCTTTGGTTTTTGACATCTTCAGTACAATGTGTTTTGGAGAGTACTAAGATTTAGGTGTCTAGAGGATGTATTTTCTATTTGAATTTGAGGTTCCAGATCTTTCCATAGATTTGGAAATTTATGTTTTACTTTTTGTTTGAATATGCCCTCTGTAGAATTCTCTGCTCTTTTTCTCAATCCTATTACCCTAATATTGTTTTCCTCATTGAGTCAATCAGTTCTTTCAGAGTTCTTTCAATCCTTTTTATTATGTATTCCCTCTCTTTCTCTTTCTGAGATGTTTCCATGTTCCGATCTTCAATATCACTAATTCTTTCCTCCATCTGGTTGGCCCTGATTCCTATGGCAGTTATTTCACTTCTCATTTCTTTTATTGTATTATTTATCTCTTGAATTTCCACCTCATTCTTCCTTGTAATTTGAATTTCTTTGTTAACATGTTCCTTTTTTTCACGGAAGTACTTTCTGAAATTATTCATCTCAGCTATGGTGTTCAGCCAGTATGTTTTCCTTTCTCTCAGAGCCTTTAGAATTGCAATCTTGTATTCTCTGTCACTTAGTTCATAAATTTCTAGATCTATGAGATCCTTTTTAAAATATTTTTCATCTTTCTGAGCAGCTTTAAATTCTAAGGTATTCATATTGGCTGTTGTGTTCTTCCTCTTTGGCATGAGGGCTTTATTTCTAGCAGAGCCCAGTAGATCTCTTTCTTTCTCCAATTAGAATTGTTTTGGTGTCTTGCTGTAGAGCAGACACTAGTTCATGATGAGGGGCAAGTTTAGAGAGATTAGGGGACTTTTCAAAGCCCTATATCCAGTCTCTACCAGCATGTGGAAGCAGGGCGGGGTGGTCCGCAGTCTCTCACCTTCCTGTTTCCTGCAGTTCATTGGTGAAGCTGTGGGAGAAAGGGGAAGCCAAAGGAATGCGAACTGAGGGTGCTCTGCTTCCTGCATTTTATCAGGGAAGCTGGGTGAGATGGGGGATGTTGATGGAATGTAGGCTCAGGCTGTTCATATTGGTCTGGGCAAATGCCTCCAAATCTGTCTTTCTCCCTTTTGACTTTTACCCAGGGCCATGTTTCAGCAGTTTGTCTTTATGGCAACCACACTGGGCCATGTTTGCAAGTGGGGGCATACACGTTAGCACATATAGTGAGCTGCAGTTCTTTATCTGGCATTCTATTCCCACATAGGGCAGTTTGGATGCATTGCTTGGCTTCCTTTGCTACTTAGAGCTCCAGAGCTTGCCTCTCTGGCTGTCTCTAACACATTGCTCTTAGGTTCAGCACCCTCGCAGTCTCCCAGGGTTCCCACACCTCTGGTCTCCACTCCTGTTACTGCTCATCCTGCCCTCTCTCCTGTATCATACTGCTCCCTGATTTCTTTCTGGTTCCTTCAGGTCATGTGGGATCAGGTCATGACCTTTTTCTGCTCCCTCTTTTCTCTCAAGCTTGCCCCCCTTTCTCTAACCTTCACGTATTTTCTTGCAATGTTGGCTTTTTCAGTTGTCACTGTACCACTCACGGTTTCCTGCGCTTGATCCTAGCTGCCTGTTTAAATGTATTTTCCAGGAGAGGTTTTAGAAACTTCCTTAGTGGTCACCATCTTGCTGAACTCTCTTTGATTTTTGACATTTTCAGTATAATGTGCCTTGGAGAAGACGTTCTGGGGTCTAAGTAGTTAGTGGACCTATTTTGTTCCTGAATTTGGAGTTCTAAATCTTGTCATAGATTTGGAAAGTTCTCATCTACTATTTGAGAAAGATTTTAAGAGTTGTATTCTCCATATTCTATTAATGTTATTTTTTCTAATGGAGTCAGCTAGTTCTTGTAGAGTTCTTTCAGTTCTTTTGATTCTGAAGTCTCTATCTTCTTTTTCTCTGTGTTGTTTCCATGTTCCGATGTTCAATGTCACTATTTTTTTCTTTACATGGTTTGCCTTTTTTCCTATGATAGTTAGTTTATTTTTTAGTTCTTTTATTACATTACACATTTCTTGAATTTCTATTTTATTTTTTATGTTTTCAATTTCTTTGTTAAAATCTTTCTTTTTTTCACGATTTCTCTTCCTAAATCATTTATCTGAGTCCAGGTATTTTGCCAACATTGTTTCAACTCTCTGTGTGCCATAAGAACTACAGACTGTGTCACTGTATTCTGTGTCACTTAGATCATATATTTCCAGATGTATAAGTTCCTTTTTTGGGGATTTTTTATCTTCTTTTTTTTTTTTTAAGCGTGGCTTTGAATCCTAAGGTACTCATTGTATTTGATGTGTTTCTTTTCCTGGGAATGAGGGCTATTTCTGTGGCAGAAATAGAGAGGTCTTATCTTTCTTTCACTTTTTTCTTTCTTCTTTCTTTCTTTCTTTCCTTCCTTCCTTCCTTCCTTCCTTCCTTCCTTCCTTTCTTCCTTCCTTCCTTCCTTCCTTCTTTCTTTCTTTCTCCTCTGAGTCGTATCACTGTAGCATCTATCAATATGTTTTCTCCATTATTCAAACTTCTATCTCTGGGAGTTTTCCTGCAAGTTGGGTTTCCCTTCTTTTGATTTATTCACCTCAGTTTCGACGTGCCTCTTATTTTGGAAAATTTGGTAGGTGACAGTGTGCTATGTCTCTTAATTCAGTGCAAGTAAAAGCTGCTTTGCCTGTGTTTGGAGATTTTCTGAGCTCTACTGTTGCTTTCTGGGGTTGTAGGGTTTGTTTAAAAGGGTGCAAATTTGTTTTGTTTTGTTGTATTTTGTTTTTTTTCCAGCTGGCTGTAGAGCAGGCACTAGGTAGAGTTGGCAGTATGAGCTTTGTAAGAGAGTTAGGGAAAGCAGTCAGGTTCACTGTCTCTTTTTTCTGCCTGCATTTAGGGGAAATGTGGTCTGTGGCTGCTGTGTTTCCTGCAATAACTCCCCTGGTTGCTTATTTCACTGCAACATGTGTGTGTTCATCAGGGAAGCCTGGGCTGGCTGGCATGAGACAGACAAGGAGCTGGCTGTGATCATATTGATCATGGACTGAGTGTACCACCAGCTCAACTTTTTTTTTTCTTGAGCCCATGTTCAATCTAAAAGATGTTTTATACTAGTCAGCATTTCCATGGCAGCCAGCTTTTAGTTTCAAACTCACCCAGAGCTGATTTGTGGTCAGGGCACTATGATGTAGCTGGGGGCCCTATTCTCACCCAGGGCAGTTCAGATGCTCTCTTCAGCATCTAACCTGCCCTGATGAGTGGCACTAAGTTGGGACCCTTGTGCGCTATTGCTCCTTGGGGTTTCAACTTGCCCATGGTCTCACAGGGTTTCAACAACTCTTGCCTCTGCTCTGTCACCACTTGGCAAAGTTCCATGCAACTTTCCTGAAAAATGAACAAATATCAGCTTGCTTTGAGGCCCTATGCCTCTCATGCAGTCAGGTTTTGTATAACATGTTAAGAAGTAGAGAAATGTTACTATTTTGCAAATGCTATTGGAACACGCTTGTGCAACCACCAGCACATGGGCCACATGCAGTCCAGGACAGCTTTGAATGCAGCCAACCACAAATTCATAAACTTTCTTAAAACATTAAGAAAACTAAATATAGACTTTTTTTTTAGCTCATCAGCTATTGTAAGTGTTAGTGTATTTTATGTGTGGTCCAAGACAATTCTTTCTTCTAATGTGGCCAAGGGAATAAAAAAGGTTGGACACCCCTGTATTAAAGTTTCACATGATTTAGTAACTCTCTACCAAGATACTTTTTCCTCCTCACACCTGTTATCATCACCTTTCTCTTCTGCAACATTCATTTTTCATGATTCACAACAGTTTCTAGGATGTCTTCTGTATGAAGTGTATGAATTATTGGAATAGCTTCATCCACAACAGAACAGTCATCAAGTTCATCTAGACACAAATATATTTTGTCATTATTAGAGTCAACAAACTCCCAGAATTCAACATAAACTCTGCTACTAACAGCTGCACTATTGACTGGGAACTCCTCAAGTTGACAGAGAAGACAAAAGGTTCTACAGACATCATAGCTGTCCATAACCTTTTTCAATATTTCCATACCATTTTACTTAAGCAATCTTAAACAAAGATGGCACTGTATATAGTATCTTTGAGATAATATTTTTTCTAAAAGTTCATAATTGACTCAGCAAAATTAGTCATTTCTCACATAAAGTCACACCTGTGAAACATTTTTACATTCTGTATCATTACCTGATTCAGCTGTTAGATTAGATTTGTGACATTACCTTGAAGATGCCATACAAAAATATTGCCATCAACAAGCTCTTTTGTAGGAAGATGTGTGTGAAAGTTATCCAAGAGTAACAGAACGTTACTATTCTCTCATATTCCTTTATATTTAAGTCATTTTAACACTGGAAACAAATGAATAATTAAACTACCTGGTTAAAATATCTATATTTATTCAACTGCTACTCTGTGCATGATAATCTACAGGAATGTTTGTTATGTCTTTAAAGCACTTAGATTTAGCAAATTTGCTGACCACACACAATTTTATCCTATGATTTCTTAATGCATTTCCACAAACAAGCACAGTTATATGCTCTATATTTAACTTGAACTTGTGAGCTACCTTCTTATTACTACCAGCCAAAGTAGAATTAAGTAGACACTTCCACATTAATCCAGACTTATCTGTATTATAAATCTACTCTTATAATAAAAATGAGTCAAGCTCTTTTTACCAACCAATTCACCAAATACATCATAAAATAAAGCTGCAGCCTCAAAATCAGCTGATTCCTGCTCATCTGACAAGTTCAGCTTATGGGTGCCATGACAAACCTTGAATTGGGTAAGCCAGTCACTTTAAAATGAACACTGACGTTCAATGTTTAGTTTCTAAAGAAATTCTCTCACTTTTTCCTGTAACATGGGTACAGAAATACAAACACGCTCAGACCTTTTCATCAAAAACAAATCATCTAGGTTCTGATCATGCACTTCCATTTTGAGTGTATGAAGAATATGATGCTTCTCCATATTCTCTGACTTAACATAAAACTCTTTTGTTTTTCTGAGGCTGACCCTTAATGTCATAGATAATCAACAAATCAACATTAAATTTTTAAATGAGCACTGCAAAACTCTCACCTTTCTTAAGCCTCTTGCATATTTCCATCTTCTGCTTGAGGGTAATCACTATGTATATACGCTTACTGGGGACCTGTTTCAGCATACTTAGGGTTAAGTGAGAACACAAAATTTAAATAATTATAGATCCCATTTGACCAGTATATTTACACAGTGTGAATTTTTGGGAGTAGGAGACAAACATGTGGTATGTAAAGCATGGGCATAGTCACAGTGAGGCATAATGTGCCAAGTTTATACTTACATTTCTGCTAGAAATTGATCTTGTTTTGATATTTTTAAAAGTATTATGTTTTTGCCAGTTGCTATAGTACCCATTGTGTGAGTTCTGGATAATGGAGTGTCTACTGTATATTGCTCTTTAACATTGTTTCCTTTTTATTCAGCATCTTTTGTTTTAATTATTTCTTATTTGGCATCTTCCCTCTCTTGTACCAGATACAAAGCTATGGTAAAAGTCAAATAGGATTACTTGCACTTTATTTTTTAAAACATATTTTTAATAAGCAGACCTTAATAGGTAATGTGGAAATTTTTATTGACTGTTGTCACAAATTATTATCAGTAAAGCTCTGGAAGACATTAGTTGCAACATTAAAAACAAATAATAGCATATACCAAGGCCTTGAGATCTGGTCACTAAATAAATAACTCTTTAATTAATATTCTTTGTGCAGGACTATATTTTTTGTCTCCTCATCTTAAAACAGTACTTGTTAGCTACCATATTGATTTAGGATGAGCACAGAGATGGGGATAGGTAAGGAGGTAGTCTAAGGCCCCCCAGACAATAGTAGTGACAAAACCTGAAGGTGAAATATAAGGTTAGAGTTTCTACATAAAAATCATGTTATTAATCTCCAGCTAGTAGCATATGAGAATGTTTGTGATTGGATTTAATATATTGCCTTCATGGGCTACATTTAAAATTTAATAGAGTAGTGGACTATGATTGTCTTATTTATAACTCTATCTCTAGTACCTTGTAATAATGTCTAGCATGTAGTAATGAAAAATAATGATGATGGTATTGTAGTAAGTAATATTTATTGAATATTTTTTATCTATTCAGTGACCATTTTAAGCATTTTACATTATTTCACATAATCTTTATAATTCCCTTTGACGTAGCTGTTATTATGCTCATTTTGCAGTTGAAAAAACTGAGAAATAAGAAAAATATAAATTCAAATAAATTCAATGTAGTAAAAATAAGAATTCAACTACATTCAGTGTAAGTGCTCAATAATTATACGGTAAACATGAATGTGTGTATGAGTGAAGTGGTTTACTAGTTTAAACTGTATATCAGCATTGGAGTAAGTAATGTGAGATACTGGGTATGCTAAAGTTAAAATTTATTTTTAAAACTACTGAATATTTTTTAATATAACATGGCGTGGGTTTGCAACCCTAGATACATTGGTCAACTGTTCTTTTTTGCCACAAAACTGAAACCTATGATGCAAAGAAAGTATAAAGAAACATTTTTATAGTTACTTCTTTACTGGTGGATCAGGTGGTATTAGAGCAGTAGGTGCACCACAAAAATCTAACATAGCCTGTCTTACAGATAGAAATACCATAGTTAGTGGTGAGTTCACTCAGTAATTCTAAGCTATGAGTAGGTATAAATAGTAAACATTAGGAACCATTATAATATTTTTCCAAAATAGAGGAGAGCATGAGTGAATGTATTATATGAATGCATGAAACTAATGGTAGCAATGCTTATATTTGGGTCTGGCCATAAAATATATGAAAATATTAGGAGACATCATCAAGATGGCAGCACAAATGGAGATCCTGAAAATTTCTACTGGAAAATACAACTGATAGAAAAACTAAAATTTAACAATGGAATCCCTAAGCAACATATAACCTCAGCTGAGAGATGCACTCATTATAAGAAAACATCTATGGGAGTTCCCTGATGGTGTAGTGGCTTAAGGCTTCGGCGTTGGCACTGTCGGTGCTGCAGCCTGGGGTCCATTCCCAGCCAGGGAGCTACCCACATACCAAAAAAAGAAAGAAAGAAAGAAAACATCTAAATGTCAGAGAAATGAAGGCAAGTAAGAAAAAAGGGAAGTGTGAAGTGTGAAGATGGAACCACTGAACAAGACCCAGAGTCTGTCAGAAGAGGAAGTGAGGTAGGGACCTAGGAACATTGGCTAAAGTGCAGCATAACCCTGGTTAAATTAGAAACCAAGAGCCAGCTGGCACAAAAGCAGTCTGGCTAGAGCACAGCATGGCCCTGGGCAGGTTAGGTTTCAAGAACAAACAAGCATGGCCAGAGGACAATATGAACCTGAGTGAGTTAGGGACTGACAGGCAACAAGTGCACAAATGCTGGCCAGAGCAAAACACAAAACATAAACATGGGTGAAACACAGGCTCAGAAAAAAAGAGAAAGGTGGAGACAGTGGCACATGTCTTCTTTGGCCCTGTGCACCACTGATGGAAAAACAGACTTGTGTTTTACTTGAGCACAGCACCCAGGGAAAAGATTTCAGATCACAGAGCAGTTGTGGCTTGTACTGCCCACATTGCCAAGCAGAAATCATAGACATAAGACCTGGTCTCTTATCCATCCACTCTCTCAAAATTTGCCCCCCAACTACACGGAGTCCCTGCTTATAGTCAGCTGCAGCCTGAAAATCACCATTACCCTGTACTGCAAACAAACTAACATCTAATGCAAATTACAGCACCCTTACCTTTTTCACTGATGCCAGCAGGCAAGTCCAGACAAACTGTGAGACATAGGTACAATAATCTCTGCTGTACTGGGATTTCAGAAACACAGAGCTAGGCTGAACAGAGATACCATTTTAAATGAGACAGAAAACAATGATACTATTCTATTTCAAACAGTGTTATCAGGCTACTGACATCTTGAATTTAGCCCAGTGATACTAGGCTGATTATACATACTATTTGAAACAGGGCAGCACCGTTTTTTTCTCTCCCATTTAAAATGGTACATCTGGTCAACATATGCAGAGCCCCATGACCCACCATATATTCTTAAAGAGGAGGGGCATTGAGACCAAAGTGACTGGGTCAAAGAAGTGAAGCTAACCTTCCAGGAAATCTCTCAGTGTGAGAAGACCAAATAATTAAGAGAAAATCTTATTAGACTCTGCAGTGTCACCTACTAGGAAGTGAAATAAAAACCTCCTCATATCTACTGAGGAGAAGCCCTCAGATGCACAGCAATAAAAACAAACCAACAGCTATGAGTACCCTAGAGAGCAAAGCTGCTCAGAAAAAAAAAATTAAAGTCTCTAGAAAAGGAACTTAAAGATGGAAATATATGAGACAAATGATACGTAATTCAAGATTGCAATTCTGAAAACACTCAAATTGATCGAAGAAAGGCAGATAAGCACAAAAAAGCAGCTAAATATTCTCAGAAAAAAAATCTGCAAGCAAAATGAATACTTTAACATATAAATTAAAATACAAAAAAGAACCACATAGAAATTATGGAGATAAACAACACAAAAAAATTAAAAATGAAATAGCTAGCATACAAAGATGAGACAACAAGAAAGAAAAAAGAATTAGTGATATCAAACACATAAATATAGTTATGTGACAAAAGAAACAAGAGAGAGACTTGAAAATTAAATTAAATGAAAGAATTTTACAAGAACTATCTGACTATATTAGAAAGAGCAACATAAGAATAATGAGTATACCAGAAAAAGAAGAAAATGATAAGTACACAGAGAGTTTATTCAAACAAATAGTAGATGAGAACTTCCCAAACCTCTGGAACCTCAAATCCAAAAAGAAAATAGAATGCTTAAATGCCTGAATTTTAATAGACCCTCTCTAAGGCATATTATATTGAAGACATAAAAGATCAAAGACAAAAAATTCTCAAGACAGCAAGGAAAGAAAAATGATCATGACCTATAAAGGAATGCCCAACAAGCTATCATCAGACTTCTCACCAGAAGCTACAATCAGGATATATTGGAATCAAATATTCGATATACTGAAAAAGAGAAATTACCTTCCAGGAATAACTTAACCAGCAAAGTTATCCTTTAGATATGTAGGAGGAATAAAGTCATATTTAAACATATAGAACCTGAGAGAATCATTCAACAAAAAGCCGTTTTAGGAAATATTGAACAAAGCTATTCAAACATAAACAAAATACCAAAATAAAAAGAGATAAATAGGGACAACAAAAACATAAAATGAAAAGAAAATAAAAGTTTAAATTTTTAGGGAAGTTCCCTGGTGGTGTTAGTGGCTAGGCTTCAGCACCTTCACTGCCACAGCCTGGGTTCAATCCCTGCTCAGGGAACCAACTAAAAAATTATTTTTTTTTAAAGAAAATAGAGAAAAGAAACATGCTTAAGAAAAAGGGCCACTGCATATATGAAACTTTTAAAACATAAATTGTATGATAAACACTCAAAAAATTAAGAACTGAGACACATAACAAAAAAAGAAGAAATTATAGAACACCACTAAACTAAAATAAATGACAGAAAGAGAATAGCAAAGAAACAATCAAGAAATGAAGCTACCAGAAAACAAAAGATAAAATAGCTATAGAAAATCCTATGTATCAATCATTACCCTAAATTTAAATAGACTGAGATAACCAATAAAAAAACACAAAGTAGCAGACTAAATTCAAAAACAAAACACAACCATATGCTGGTTAAAGAGACACACCTCAGCCACAAGAACAAATACAGACTCAAAGTAAGAGTAGGAAAAAATACTACAAATAAATGCATACAAAAAGCAGCCAGTGTAGCTATATTTATATCTTAGAAAACATACTTCAGGAAAAAACCTAATAGGAGACATAGATGGACATTTCATAATTATAAAGAGGTCAATAAAACAAAAGGACATGACACTTATTAATATATATGCCACCAATTAAAATGCCCTAAAATTTACAAACCAATTACTAACAGAACTAAAGGGAAAAATTGAAAAAAACACAATTATAGTAGGGGACCTAAACAAACCACTGACAGCCATGGACAAATCATTCAAACAGAAAATCAATAAGAAAATATCAACTTTAAAACTTTAAATGATACATTATAGCAACTGGACATAATTCACATTTTACAGAACACTTCATCTTAGCACACAAGTCTATACTTTCTTTTTAGTGCACATGGAACACTTTTAAAAACAGACAATGTGTTGAGACACAAAACAAACCTCAGCAAATTTAAGAAGATTGAAATCATGCCAAGCATATTCCCTTAGCACAAAGCTTTGAAATTAGAGATAAACTAAAAAACAAACAAATATCAGAAAAAAATATATACATAGAAATTAAATAACATATTATTTTAAATGACTGGGTTAAATTAAAACTAAAAGAAGAGATTAAAAATATGTGGAAACTGAGATGGCAACAATTGGTGGCATGAGAGGGACCTCCGAAGAAATCCTCTGGAGATTACAACTAATAAAACACCTATACTTCAACCAAGGAACCTCTCAACAATGCACAATCACAGCTAAGAAACCCACTGATCGCATTAATATATCTGCAGGTTGGCAGAGGGTTAAATAAAGGAGAAATAAAAAGGGAAGAGCAGGGATGTGGCTGTGCATGAATCCCCACTTAGATGTCTACTGCTGGAGGAGGGAGCACGAAAAAGGTGGAGGCAAAGCACTCCCAACCTCACTGGTGTGGGATAGAGAAAATGAGGCCCAGAGGCAGGGGTGTGAGACACTGCACCCACCTCACTTTGGCCCCAGAAGGTGCAGACTGGCCAGCAAAACACAGTAGCCTTATTTTACCCCAGTTCCCAGAGGAAGATGAACAATGGGTCAATAAGGAGCCACAGTGTGAACCATCCAGCCAGGAAGGATAAAAAGGGAGAGGGCTTTGTACACATTCCTCAGCCCAGAACCAGTGCAGTTCAAAAGACCAGCATACAGGACTGAACCCACAGCTCAAGGCGGAATCCGCATGCAGGGTAAACCAAGAACAGAAAGGCACAATCACAACCAAACTCCCTGAATGAGTCCTGGAGCCTCAGGAAGAAAACAAAGCTGCAAATAAATGCCTCTCTCCCAAAGACCTCTGCCTGCCCAGTATCAGCAGCAAACATCAAAGAAACTGAAGCAGTGAGGGTCCAGAGAGGCTGCCAAAATAAGAAACCAGAGAATGGTGGCTCAAATTAAAGATATGGGGACAAATGACCCATCTAAAACAGCTCAAAGAAATGATTATAAAAATGATTAAGGAACTGGGTGATAATTTCAACAGATAGCAAGCATTAAAGAAGATTTACAACCCATTATAAAGGACCAGAGAGAGAGAATGACTACATTAACTGAAATGAAGAATTGAACAAAAGTCACTAAACTAGATAAATAGAAGCAAAAAGCAGTGATTTGCAGGAAAAGCCAGAAGAAAACACCCAGCCAGAACAGTTAGATGATAATTTCCCAAAAATGAGGATGGATTGAGATTTCTCTGGAACTATATCAAATATAAAAATATCATAATAGGTGTTCCTGAGGGGACAGAAGAAAAACAAGGTATTGTTAAATTATTTGAATAAATAATGACTGAAAATTTTTCTAATCTGATGAAGGCAATAGACATACAAGTCTAGGATACACAGAGAATCCCAAACAGATGATTCCAAATAAGAACACACCAAGACACATCATAATTAAAATGGCAAAAGTTAAAGAAAAAAAGAAAATTCTAAAAACAGCAGGAGAAATGCAAGTACTAATTTATAAAAGGACACTCATTTGTCTCTCAACTGATTTCTCACCAGAAATGTTACAGGCCAAAGGGGATTGGCAGAAAATATTCAACATGATGAAAACCAAGGATCTACAACCAAGAATAATCTATCCAGCAAGGCTAGCATTCAAAATTGAAGGACAGATAAAGAGCTTCTTAGATAAAGAAAAGCTAAAGAAACATGGCACCATCAATCCAGTACTACAAAGAATGTTAGAAAGACTTCATTAAGATGGGAGGAGGGATGGGAGAGTGGGTAAGAATAAGGGAAAGGGATAAAGAAATTTAGTTTGATTGTTAACATAAAATTGAAAGCAACAAAGAAACAAAACTCATGGACACAGTCAATAATTTAGTAGTTACCTAAGGCTAAGGGGGAAAGTGGGTTGTGGAGAAGGGACAGGGACACAAATATATGGTGATGGAAAGAGAATTGACTCTGGGTGATGAACACATAATACAACGCATAGAAAATGTAATGTAGAATTGTATACCTGGAACCTAGGTAATTTTTGCTGATTAATGTTACTCCAATAAAATTTAAAAATATGTAGAAACTAATACAATTGAAAAAACAATGTATCAAAGGTATTTGAAAGCAACAAAAGCAGTAATAATAGAGAAATTTATATCATTACATCCTATCTCAATAAGCAAAACAAAAAATTTAAACAAACAACCTAACACGACATCCTAAAGAACTAGAAAAAAATGAAACACAAAGTCAGCATAAATAGAAAATAATAAAGATTAGAGTAAGCTAACTGTAATAAAGAACAAAAAGAAATGAAATAATTAATGCAACAATAGGTTGGTTCTTCAAAAAAATAAAACAAAATTGACAAACCCTTAGCTGGGTTATTCAACAAAAACTCAGACAGAAGTAAACAAAATAAAAATAAAAGGAGAGAAGTTATTAATATGACTGATATCACAAAAATATAAAGGATCATTCAAGAACACAATGAAAGGCTATATACTACCAAATTTAACAGCCTAGAAAAAATCAACAAGTTCTTGGAAACATTTGGTCTGCCTAGACTGAATGAAGAAAAAGTGAATAATCTCAATAGACCAATTAACAGTAAGGAAATAGAAACAATCATCTAAAACATTCCCAATAGCAAGAATCCTGGACCAGATAGACTTACAGCAAATTTTACCAAGTTTCAAAGAGACATTAACACCATTCTTAAACTCTTCCAAAAGATTGAAGAATAGGCAATCCTCCCCAATTCATTTTATGAGGCAAACATTACTATAATACAGTGATTCCCAACCTTTTTACTTGTGTACTCTTTTTAAACCCATTTCTGTAAATTGTACCTTTTGTTTTTAAAACAACTGTTTTAATTTACTGACATTTTTTGTTCAGTGGCTATCTTAATGTAAAGTAGTAAAAGTGAGGTGATAAGGTAAAAAAAATATTACACTAAAAGTACAAACCACACATTTAATTTTATGATATTTGTACCAGTTAAGTATTATTAATGATGATCAAGTATTTAAACATTAAATTAAAAACTACTTAAAATTACGATTAAACACACTGTACTTACTTTTACTCAGTCAATAAATAAACTGATCATTTTGTGTTTATATGTTTGGGTAAGTTCAAGAAACATTGCAAATGAATGGTTTTGAAACTTTGCATAATAAGAGAAAGTTTCATAGATATGCCCTCATCAATCATCACTTGATAATGTGATCTAACTCTGAAGTGTCCCCACTAATGGTGATTCAAACTTAACAGTTATTGTTCCATTAGCATTTTTCGTTTTTTACTTTCCTTGTTATTTCACCATTACTGACTATTATTTACATACCCCTGAAGAAAACAGCATTTACCTGTGAGAGGATGCCTACCTCCACAAAAAAATCAATGCTCTAATACCAAAGCCTGGCAAGAGTAACACACACCACACACACACACACACACACACACACACACACACACACACACACACCACACACACAGACACACACACAAAGTTGACCAATATCTCTGATGAACACAGATGCAAAAATTCTAAACAAAATACTAACAAATAGGACACAACAATGCAATAAAAATATTATACATCACAATCAAGTGAGATTCTTCTCAGGGGCAAAAGGATGGTTCAACATATGCAAATTGATCAGTGTAATACACCACCTGAACAAAATATAGAATAAAGACCATATGATAATATTAATTGGTGGATAAAAAGCATTTGACAAGATATAACATTCATTTATGATCAAAACACTTAATAAAATGATTATAAAAGAAAAGTACCTTAACATAATGAAGGCTACATATGACAAACCCTCAGCTAATATTATACTGAATGGTAAAGAACTGAAACTTTTTTTCACTAAAATCAGGAACAGACAGGGATGTTGCCTTTTTCCACTCCTGTTCATCAAAGTATTGGGCATTTTGACCAGAGCAATCAGGCAAGTGAAAGATAAAAAAATACATTCAAATTAAGCATGAAGGGGTGAACTTTCAAATTTTGCAAATGCCATAATTCTTTATATAAGTAAATTTTAAAGACTTGACCAGAAAACTACTGGAAACAATAAATCAATAAAATAATGGTGCAGGATACAAAATCAACATAAAAATTTTATTGCATTTTTATATACTAACAACAAAACTTCAGAAAAATAAATTAAAAATCAACAACATTTTTTTGCAATTGCATCAAAAAATTAAATATCTAACAGTAAGTTTAACAAAGGAAGTGAAGATCTTTTACACTGAAAATTATACAACATGAATGAAATTGAAGACAAAAAATTTAAAGGATATTTTATGTTGATAGAGTGAAAAAATCAACATATTTAAAATGGCCATATTATCCAGAGCAATATACAGATTTGACACAATTCTTACAAAAATCTCAAAGAAATTTTTTAAAGAAATAAATAAATCATTAGATATGTATGGAATCCAAAAGATCCTGAATTACAAAAGCAATCAAACAAAATAAGAATAAGACTGAAGACATCACAGTTACTAATTTAAATCTTTACTACAAAACAGCATGGTATTGGCAAAAAACAGACACACAGACCAATGGAATAAAATAAAATTAAAAAACTCAGAAAAAACCCACATATATATGGACAAATAATACTTGACAAAAGAGTGAAAAATATACAGTGGAGAAAAGAAAACCTCTTCAGTAAATGGTGCTGGGAAAATTTAAAAATCACATGCAAAAGAATGAATCTGGACTTTGAGTTGTCACCCTGTACCCATAACTAAAATTTACTCAAAATGGATCAAAGACCTTCATATAAATCTCAGAAAAATTAACCGCATAAAAGAAAACCTTGGTACCAAACTTATAAATCTTGGGTTCAGGGAAAACTTTATGAATTTGACCTAAAAGGCAAAGGAAGTAAAAGCAAAAATAAATGAATGGTACTACATGAAATTGAAAAGCTTGTGCACAGCAAAAGAAAACATAAAATAAATAAAGAGATAACCACCCAAAACTGAGAAGATATTCACAAACAATTCCTCAATAAGGAAATAATATCCAAACACACACACACACACACACACACACATGCATATATATAAAAATTAGCAGCTGACCTGAACAGAAAAATTAAAAAAAAAACATACAAATGGCCAACAGATATATGAAATAATATGTGCAAATTCACTAGTTATTTGAAAAATATAAGTCAAAACCAAAATGAGATATTACATCACACCTGTTAGAATGGCTATCATCAATAAGACAAAGAATAACAAGTGTTGCCAAGGCTGTGGAGAAAATGGAACACTAATGCACTTTTGATGAGAATGTAAATTGGGACAACTATAAAACAATGTATGGAAGTTCTTCAATAAATTAAGAGTAGAGTTATGGTATGACCCAGAAATCCCTTTTCTGGGTACCTACTGAAAAAGTTTTAAACTTTAGTCTACACAGATATATGTACCCCAATGTTTTATCACAGCATTGTTCATGGTGGCTAATACACGGAAACAAGGTGTCCTTTGATAGATGACTGGATTAAGTTTTGGTACGCTTACACAATGGAATATTACTTAGCTATAAGGAAAGTTAAAAACCTGGATTTGTGATAACATGGATTGACTTTAAGATCATGATACTAAGCAAAATAAGCCAGACATAAAAAATCAAGAACCATCTGACTTCATTAATATTTGGGATATGAAAGTGAAAGCAACAAAAAAAAACCAAAAGTCGTGGGCGCAGTCAATAGTTAAGTGGCTACCAGAGAGTAAAGGGAAAAGGGGCTATGGGTACAGGGAGACAGCTTCAAATATATGGTGATAAAAGAGGTACAGACTCTTTCTTTTCTTAAGAATGATCTCATATTGGATGGTGAGCACACAATGCAACACATAGACGATGTATAATGCAATTGTACACCTGGAACTTATGTAATTTTACTAAGCAAGGTCACCCCAGTAAATTTAAGTTTTAAAAGTTTTTTAAAAAGTTAAAATTATATACAAAAAAGAATTAGGCATCTTTCTGAAACAACTCTTGATCTAGTAAACTCAGCTGCTTTTTTGAGCCAAATTTAATCTAACATTCTTATTTGAATTTCACACAGCAATATCATCATAACTCCTATATTTCAAATCGATTTGTTAGCATCTGAACACCCACTCTGTCAGGAGATTCATTACTGGTGGTTTCACTGAAATTTGGGGCACACCAGTGTTAGGTCATTTAAAATAGTCTACATATTTGGATTTTTTAAATGCATGCCTAGTGCTGGTGTGCCCCAAATTTTGTAAAACCACCAGTAATGAAACTGCTGACAAAGTGGGTGTTCAGATTTAAAACATAGGAATTATGGGTGATATTGCTCTGTGAAGTTCAAATAAAAATGAAAAAAGCTCCAAAGGTAAGACTAAAGGATCATGATAGGTTGGAAAGACAATTGTTGTGTCCATGGAGTAATCTCTTTTTGCACAGAAGAACACTTACATTAATCACTTTCAGAAGCTAAAATCTGAATTACTCACTTAAAGCTAAGTAATAGTGACAAAGTAATAACTCAGTTCTCTCCTGGTGTACTTAACTTTATTATTGTCAATCAAGATTTAATGAAGTGGTAGTAAATCACAGTAGTTAAGAATTAGAGTTTAGATTCAGTTTGCTTGTATTTAAATCCTAGTTATCTCAGGTACTTGTATGCCTTCAGGTAATATACTTTATTATTTTGAGTATCAATTTATTTGAAAAAATAACATTATTTGGACTAATGTTATTAAGGATTAAATATAATAATGTATGTAAAGTGCTTAATGTTTGATACACACTAAGTGCTCGATATATTTTTTCTATTACTATTACCAATGTGTATCCAGATTTTTTAAAAATAAACTAAGTTACTTAATTTTTATAAATCAATTTCTTAAAATTTATTCATTTTAAACAAATAAGTTTTTCATCATACTTAAGTACTTTTGTGTGATGCTAGACAGTTTTATTCATTGAGTAACTAACTGTGAGGTGGGTTGGCTTTACTCCAAAAAGTCTAGAATGAAATACAAGTTGATGAATGCAAGATCTTGAAATGTGAACATCATTGTTTCCTCATTTGTAATATAAAAATGTTTAATGGTCATATGAATCTCAAAGTATGAAGATTCGGAGTGGACTGTATGCTTATGGTGTATATTGTTAATAGATCACTACATTTTGAGAATAAACGAAAATATTTTTGCTATACTATTTTCTACCTTTCCATCCTTGTGACCCCACCCAGTCATATAATATTTTTTTCAGTATGAGATAGATTTACTGTTTGTAGAATAAGCCAGCCTAAAATAAATATCTACAAGGAAGTTAGCAAAATACCTTTCTACTAGATTCAATCTGTATCTCTTCATAGAGATTTTTTTTGTCATTCCCTCCTCCCTCCTCCCCCTCAATTTTGTTGAGGTAATTTGTCAGGCTTGTAAACAGTAACAGTTTGACAAGTTTGTTAAAGGTTTGGATTAGTTCTATTTGTAAAGGTAGGATTTGGATTTATGGTGAATAAAGGCAGACTACTAGGCATGTTAGAGCAGAATATGAGAAAAATAGTGTGAATAAAATCATAGAGATGTTAAAAGTGTGACGTGTGAGGGGTGACAAGAACTCTTGTGTGATTTTGGTACAAGACTTATTTCAGACAATAAGAGAGGGAGGTGTATGTGTTAAGGGAGGGAAGAAAGGAGAGAGAGAGAGGTTGTATAAATGTAGAGAAAATTTAGTGAGAACACTCAATGCCAGAGTGAATATTTACAAACTTGATCTAATAAAAAATAAAGAATCCTAAATTCTTAATCTAAAAGTGACATCTAGTTTTGGCCATGATGAAAGTATAGTTTTGAAAGATTAATCTAGTCTCAGTGTTTCAGTTAAATTGAATAGGTAGGATTATCTGGTATAAAAAAAAATCAGTTTAGATGCTACTGTTATAATTTTTGTATTGTCTTAGGCTGTTAATAATGGCCAATTATCTATTTGGATTTAGGAGAACTCCAATTTAAGTTGGCTTATGTGTGGCTTTCGTTCCTCAGGGAATATTTGGATATAGATTATTTTCATTTTTATGACTTTGAATATTTGCATAGCTTGATCACAATTAGAATGTAAAGAGTGATTTAATGGCAAGTTTAGGGACATTCATTCATGAAGTAAGAAGCAGTACTATTTGGCAAACAGAAAGTTATACAATTCTGATAAAAATTAAATCTAAAATAAAAATGAAATTAAAAATAAACATTAACATGGTTAAGTTCTATAATTCATATATTTTTATTTTAAATTTGGAAAAGAAAAATATATGATAAAAGACCCACATAATTCTATTTAAAATTCTTAATATCTATACAATTAATCTAATGTAAATAATAGTAGTACTTATTAGATGTAAACTCTACCTTCCCAGATTGAACATATGCATTTGATACTTGCAATATGAATTCCAGTAAATAATTGTCAATATATCAAGTTTTTTTAAGTTAGAAAAATATGTTTGGAAGTAAATGTTGAAAAATCTTAATCATGTTCTAAAAAATTACCACAAAGATACATATATCAGAGAAATTTTATAAATACTTTACATGAAAAAGATTTACAGATATAAAGACATTTTTAAGATCTCTGAAAGTAAGCATTAATAGTGTTTTGCTGTATTCCAGTAATGTCTTATCACATTGCTCCAGAGGATATGGCTAATAATATTAAAGTTTTAAATTACCACTTATGACTATATAATACCTACTTACCTGGAACTAAAAATGTAAAATTAACAATTTTAATACACATATAACATTGTAATCAGGGTAATTTGTCTTAAAAATGGTAAAATTCTTTACTGACTGTCTTGCTATATTTAAAGCTTAGAGAGAAGTTTACAGTATTCTAACATTTGGAAATTTTGTCTCAAAGCACTTGGAAAAAATCTCAGCTTGATTTGGAATGTATTTTTATTATTTTTCTCAACTTATGTCAGTTGTGGATGATAGCCTGTGGGGAAACATTAGTATTGTTTCTTCTAAATAAAGTAAGACAAGCTAAAAATGTTCAAAATAAGGTAATTATGCTGTATCACTATTGTTTTGGCAGGAATGAAACTGAAATTGACTATCTTTTAAAATGAGGCCTCAATAAAGTTTTTTAATTAGAAAATAATGCACATTAATGGGTTTGTTTTGATATTTTAAAATGTTAGCTGCACATTTGTATTGAGATTTTTTTGGCTTTAATCAGTTCTCTCGAGCTATGCTACAGGTGGGTATTTCTTTCTGGGGCTACTATGTTCAATGTGAATAACTGAAAAGAAAAGTATTTCCTTAGTGTCTTTATTTACACTGTTTGATATTCTTATTTTTTCCAACTTATTTTAATATACTTTTTGTTATATTAAAATATTTTGAAATATATTTAGACTCAAAAAATGATAAATAATAATGAAATGAGAAATAATGCATACATTATCTAGTTAAGAAACACAACACTACAAATACCTAGCAGTCCCTCATATATCTCAATCCAGTTAAAACTCATTTTTTTCTCCCACAAGCCTACACTGCCTGTGCTGCCTGCAGCACAAGGCAGAAAACAAAGGCACAAATTCTGGTCACCCTCCCCTCCTGTCCTTCAAGACCTAGGCCCCCCACCCTAACTTCTCCTGGCATTAGCAGTGAGCCCCTAAGAAACTGCAGCAGTGAGTGTCAAGTTAAAAAAAAAAGAATATCTACAGAGAGGCTGCCAGAATGAGAAAACAAAGAAATAAACCTCAAAAGAAAGAAGAGCAGAAAACCACAAAAAATAAAATGGAGACACACAAGTTATCAGAGACAGAGCTCAAAACAATGGTTATAGTGATGCTCAAAGAACTTGGTGAAAATTTCACCAAACAGATAGCAAGCATAAAGAAAAACATATCGACCATTAAAAAAGACCAGGCAGAAATAAAAATTACCATAAAGGAAATGAAGACTGGCACAAAATGAATCACCAAACTAGATAAAGCAGAGGTGCAAATCAGTGATTTGGAAGAAAGCGTAGCAGAAAACATCCAATCACAAAAAGAAAAAAACAATTCCAAAACAATGAATATAGCTTATGATTCCTCTGGGACAACATCAAGTGTAGCAACATTACTATCATTGTGGTACCAGAAGGAAAGGAGAAACAGCAAGGCATGAGGAAATTATTTGAAAAAAAATAATGACTAAAAACGTTCCTAACCTGGTGAAGCAAATAGTCATACAAGCCCAGGAAGCACAGAGAATCCCAAATGAGATAAACCCAAACAGGCCTACATTGAGACATATCATAATTAAAATGGCAAAAGTTAATGACAAAGAGAAAAATTTTAAAGCACTGAGAGAAAGTCAAGTAGAAACTTATAAGAAAGCACTCATATCACCCCCAGCTGAATTTTCATAGGAAATTTTGGAAGTCAGAAGGGACTGTTAGAAAATATTCAATGTGATTAAAACCAAGTGTTTATAATGAAGATTAATGTACCCACAAGGCTATCATTTGAAATTGAAAAACAAATAATAAACTTCTCAGACAAAATATAATCAAACAAACAAAAACACTGAAGGAGATAATCACAAAAAAACAGTACTACAACCAATGTTAGAAAAACAATTTTAAGATGGGGGAAAGCAAAATTAAGAATAATGAAATGGCAATCACTACATGTCTATCAACAGTTATTTTCAAGTTATACAGATTGAAAACTTTAATCAAAAGACATGGAGGGTATTGCACTGGGTGGAGAGTCAAATAGAAGACAAATGTAAATTCATGTCTCTGATAGGTGAAATCCAAAGAAAAAAATAAACAAGTGGAACAGAAAGCAAACACTTGGTATGTTATCAGATGAGGGGAGGGCTGGGGTAATGGGTAAAATAATGGGGAAAAATGGGAAGTTTAGTTTGGTTTACACCAAGCAATATTTTGGGGGATGTATAACATGGGAATATAATAAATAATGTTGCAATAGCTATGTGTGGTGTCACATGATTACTAGATTTATTGGGGTGATGGAAAGAGAGGTAAAGGGTGAATGAAAAGGGAGAAAATTAAGGAGTACCAATTCATGGTCACAAAATAGTCACAGAGATGTAAAGTGCTGCATAAGGCATATAGTCAATAATATTGTAATAACTATGTATAGTGTCAGAAGGGAAAAATGTATCAGAATTAGGATTTTATAAGTTATATAAATGTCTCATCACTATGCTGTACACCTCAAAACAATATAATATTGTATGTCAAATGTAATTAAAAAATAAAATAAATAAAAATAAAAAGAATCAATACCTATTATTTTTAACATTTCCAAAAACTCAAGAAGAGGGAAGGTTCACAAGCTCATTTTATGAGGCTGTTATTACCCTAATTCCAAAACCAGATGAAAATATTTTTTAAAAAAGAAAACTATAGGGCAATGTCCATCATGAACATAGATGCAAAAATCTTCAAAAAAACATTAGGGGAAAAAATTCAGTAGTATATTTTAAAAAACCATACATCATGATCAAGCAGGATTCATTGCTTATACACAAGGTTCCTTTAATATTCACTGCTGTAAAAGGTTTTTCCAGTTTTTAGAGTGGGACCAACCACCTAGGAGTCAATAGTGCCCCCTAATGCTGTGCAAGCTGGGTGGGATGGGGTTCCAGGGAGTCAGAAGTGGGGCTGGTCATCTTTAAAAAGTTAGTGCAGATTCAATTTTTGTGCCAGTGCTGACCCTGTATCTATTTTCAAAATGCACTTAGAGCACAATGATCAGCAATCACTCACCTCAGGCCCATACATCATTGAGAGCCACCCAAGGAAAGCTGACCACCTGCCATAGAAAGTTTCCCAGGCTCCTGAAGAATATCTGCTGCTGTATAAACCTCCAGCATCTTGCAAAGTGGGGCTGGTTGCCCAGGAGCTAAGAGTGCCACACTAACTTAATGGGATGAGGTCTCAGGGAGTCACCAAGTTGGGGTATGCACAGATTTTACCAGATCAATGTTATCTCAGATTTGGCTCTTTTAAAAAAGATTCAATGCCAGAAAGATGGCACCCATTTGTAAGCAACAGGTGAGGTGGGCTCCACACAGAGAAATTGTCAGCTGTCCCTCTAGCTCTTTCCCTGAAGCCACACAACCCAGTCTTTCCCTGTATAGTGCTGGCACCTCTGGAGTTGCTGCCCCTCTGTCAGAGCCCAGGGTAAGTACTTGCAAGTGAGACAGTCTGTTTCTGGGTTCTTTAACAGGATGTCTGGATTTCTGCCTTTCTGTCTTATTGGGACAATAAAAGTCTTGCTGATTTTCACCACTATATGTTATAGGGACTCCTATTCCTAGCAGAGGACTCCTGAACTGAAGAGCCTTGTAGGACTGAGACTCCTCAGTCTTCAGGAAAAACTTACACTGCTGAGGTGTTCTCTCAATATTCAACCACTACCTGTGGGTCTGTGGGGTACCCATTTCATGATTTTGCCCCTCTTACTAGTCTCAAAATGGCCTTTTCCTTATATCCTTAGTTATAGGTTATCTGTTCAGCTGGTTTTCAAATGATTCTCAAGATTTATTGTTCTGCAGTTTAGTTATAATTTTAATGTGATCATGAGGGGCAAGTTAGCATAGCATTTACCTATTCCACCATCTTAGACTTTCCTCAACCAAAGTATTGCATTTGGTTGAGTATTGCAGTAAGTCTATTGATTTTGTAATAGAAGCCTTCTAATTTTGTTCTTATTTTTCAAGATTGCCTTACCATCTCTTGGCTTTTTGAATTTCCAAATATTTTTTAAAATAAGTTATGCAATTATCAGAAAATAAAACTTTTTGGTGGAGAGGGCAAGATGGCGACTGGAGAGGAGGTCCCTAAAGCCTCTCCTAGAAAACACAATTGAACAGCCATTCAGGAGCCAAGAAAAAGCACCCTGATTGACAAAACAGCAGCTGAGAAGTCCACGAATCTCAAGTAAACACCTGAAAGTTGGAGAGAAAGCAGGGAGCGGGAGAGAGGGAAGGGAGCAGAGATGGACTGCAACAGGACCCTATCACTGCTGACTATCAGGGAGTGATGCAGTACACGGGAGGGGAGAGACTGAGGAAAAGCCTTGGGGGAGGTGGGGTTTGGAGCGGCGTGTTGGGGACAGATTTGGAGAGCCAATCTCTGGAACTTTTGAGTGGTAGAAGGGCTGAGTGAGAACTCTGAACTGCAGAGATGACACCCCAGCTCTAGGCCCCCTGGGGAACTACACAGGGCTGCAGTTCCTGTTCCTGGCCTGCTGCAAAGGTGACCCGGCTGTCTCAAGTCAGGCCCACAGCTTTGGATTAATGGTGTGTGAACTCCCTCGTGCACCACAGGGTTCTGAAAGCAGTGTGAGCCCATAGACAGCCAGATGCTGAATCAGGGCTGGGAATAAAGGTGGATTTGACAGCATTCACTTGACACAGCAGAAACAAGCCTCAGCCCAGCTTCCCTAGCAAAGGGCAGAAGGCAGAGCAGCCCTCCAGGGCCTTTTGTTGGCCTCTCCCCGGGATATATGTGCATAGCCACCAAAAGCAGCAAGAGGTCAGAAACAAGAAATAAACAACCACCCTCTCTCCCAAAACTTGAGCCCCAGTGTCATCTAGTGTCTACCCTACAGCAAGACACCACAAAAGTAACAATCTAGACACCAAACACACAGCCCTCATGTCAAAGAGGAAGAACCCAGCACACAAGATGAATTCCTTAAAAACTAAAACTCCTCAGAAAGAACATGAAATTTATCCAGAAGATAGCTTCCTAGACCTGGAAATATCTGAGCTAAGTGACAGAGAATTTAAAGTAGTCATTCTAAAGGTCCTGAGAGAAATGAAATAATATTGGCAGAGCACCATGGCTGAGATGAACAACATAAAAAAGGAGATGAACGACATAAAAAAGAAACTCCGTGAACAAAAAGAACAATTTAACAAAAAATTCAAAACATAACGAAGACCAAGATGGAAATGCGAGAAATTAATAATACAATAAAAGAAGTGAGAAATGAAATAACTGCCGTAGGAAACAGGGCCAACCAAATGAAGGAAAGAATTAGTGATATCGAAGATCAGAACATGGAAACAACTCAGAAAGAGGAAGAGAGGGAATACAGAACCAAAAGGATTGAAAGAACTCTGCAAGAAATATCTGACTCCATGAGACAAAACAATATCAGGATAATAGGAATAAAAGAAGGGGCAGAGCAGTCTACAGAGAGCATACTCAAACAAATAGTAGATGAGAAATTCCTAAAACTATGGAAAGATCTGGAACTCCAAGTTCAAGAAGAAAACAGGTCCCCTAGATACCTGGACCAAAACAGATCTTCTCCAAGACACATGGTACTATAGATGTCCAAAACTAAAGATAAAGAGACAATTCTCAAGGCAGCCAGGGAAAAAAGAACTATAACCTATAGAGGAAAACCCATCAGGCTGGCATCAGATTTCTCAGCAGAAACTCTGCAAGCAAGGAAAGAGTGGAATTCAATATTCAGAAATATAAAAGAGAGGAACTTACAGCCAAGAATAAATTATCCAGCAAAATTAACTTTCAGATATGAAGGTGGAATAAAGACCTTCTCAGACACACAGAAGCTCAGGGAATTTTCCAACACAAGGCCAGCACCCCAAGAAATACTGAAGGAAGCTCTTCCACCTGAAACACGACATCAGAAAAAATGGAAGAAAGTTGGGGCAACAAGAAAGAAACAAAAATAAAACAAAAACAAACAAAGAAATGAGTAATGGCCAAAGGAAATCCTCAAATATTGATCATCACACGAAATGGTAATGGACTGAACTCACCAATAAAAAGACACAGAGTAGCAGACTGGACTGAAAAACAGAACCCATCCACATGCTGTCTCCAAGAAACACACCTCAGCCATAAAGACAAACACAGACTCAGATTGAAAGGATGGGAAACAACATTTCAAGCACATGGTAACCAGAGAAAAGCAGGAGTTGCCATACTGATATCTAATGAAATAAACTTCAGGTGAAAAAGATAGTAAAAGACAAGGATTGACACTACATAATGATAAAAGGCACAATACAACAACAAGGAGACTTGACACTAATTAATATATATGTTCCCAACAAGGATGCACCAAAATATACAAAGAAACTACTAACAGATTTGAAAGGAGAAACTGATGAACACACAATCGTTGTGGGAGACTTAAACACCCCGCTAACAGCCATGGACAGATCATCCAAACAGAAAATAAATAAGGAAACATCAGCCCTAAAGGACACATAACAACAATTGAACATAATTGACATTTTCAGGACACTTCATCCTGCAAAAAGAGACTATATCTTCTTTTCTAGTGCACATGGCCCATTCTCAAGGATAGACCACGTGCTGGAACAAAAAAGTAGCTTCAGCAAATTCAAGAAGATCGAAATCATACCAAGTGTATTCTCAGACCAGAAAGCTTTGAAATTGGAGATCAACTGTAAAAGGAAAACAGGAAAAAGCACATATACATGGAGATTAAACAACAGCTTATTAAAAAAGGACTGGATAAAAGAACAAATAAAAGATGAGATTAAAAAATATATAGAAACTAATGACAATGAAAATACAACATATCATAATTACTGGGACATTGTGAAAGCAGTAATAAGAGGGAAATTTATATCATTACAGGCCTATCTTAAGAAACAAGAAAAATCACAAGCAAACATCTTAACATCCCATCTTAAAAAAACTAGAAAACGAAGAGCAGACAAAACCAAAGTCAGGAGAAGGAAAGAAATAATAAAAATTAAAGCAGAGCTAAACCAATTAGAGAACAGAAGGACAGTAAAAAAAATTAATATTTTGAAGAGCTGGTTCTTTGAGAAAGTCAACAAAATTGACAAACACTTGGCTAGACTAATCAAAGGATGAAAGGAAGGGACACAAATATCCAAAATTAGAAATGAAAGGAGAGTAATTACCATGATACCACAAAAATAAAAATGATTATAAGAAAATATTACGAAGGAATTTATGCCACTAAATTTAACAACCTAGAAGAAATGGACAAGTTTCTAGAAACTTATAGCCTACCAAGACTGAACCAAAAAGCACTGGATAATCTGCATAGACCAATCAATAGCAAAGAGATTGAAATGACTATCCATAATCTCCCTAAAGTCAAAATCCCTGGACCAGATGGTTTCACCAATGAATTCTACCAATCATTCAAAGAAGAATTAACACCTATCCTCCTCAGACCCTTCCAAAAAATTGAAGAGGAAGCAATACTTCCTAACTCATTCTATAAGTCTACCAATACCCTAATACCAAAGCCTGTTGAAGACAACACACAAAAAAGAATACTATACACCAATATCTCTGATGAACCCAGATGCAAAAATCCTAAACAAAATACTAGCAAATAAAATACAACAATGCATCATAAAGATCATTCATCATGATCAAGTGGGATTCATCCAGGGAGCACAAGAATGGTTCAACATACAAAACTCAATCAATGTGATACACCACATAAACAAAATCAAAGATAAAGACCATATGATCATTTCAATTGATGCACAAAAAGCCTTTGACAACATACAACATCCATTTATGATCAAAACACTAAATTAAATAGGTATAGAAGGAAATTATCTCAACATAATAAAGCCCATATATGACATACCCTTGGCTAACTTCATATTGAATGGGGAAAATTTGAAGCCTATTCCCCTAAAATCAGGAACAAGACAGGGATGACACCTGTCACCACTGCTATTGAATATAGTACTGGAAGTTCTAGCCGCAACAATCAGGCAAGGGAAAGGAATAAAAGGTATCCAAATTGGGAAAGAAGAGGTCACATTGTCACTATTTGCAGATGACATGATCCTTTATATAAAAAATTCCAAAGATCCCACCAAGAAATTATTAGAAACAGTAAACAAGTATAGTAAATTCACAGGATAAAAAATCAATGTACAAAAATCAACAGCATTCCTATATACAAACAATCCTCAGATAAAGAAATGACAGAGTCAATTCCCTTTGCTATCTCAGCAAAAAAAATGAAATACCTGGGAATTAACTTAACAAAGAACACTATGGACTTATACACAGAAAACTAGAAGACACTTTTGAAAGAAATTGGAACAGACTTTAAGAGGTGGAAAAACATCCCCTGTTCATAGATAGAAAGACTTAACATTCTTAAAATGGCCATTCTTTCCAAAGCAATATAAAGATTTAATGCAATACCCATTAACATCCCACAATCATACTTTCATGAAATAGATAAAAGAATTACTAGATTTATATGGAACCATAAAAGACCTCGAATTGCCAAAGCAATACTACATAAAAAGAATAAGGTTGGTGGCATTACATTCCCTGACTTCAATTTATATTACAAAGCATCAATAGTCAAAACAGCTTGGTACTGGCAGAAGAACAGAAATAGAGACCAATGGAACAGAACTGAAAACCCAGAAATAAACCCACAAATTTATGGACAAATAATTTTCAATAAAGGAGCAAAAAACATACAATGGGGAAAAGACAGCCTCTTTAGTAGATGGTGCTGGTAAAGCTGGAAAAACATATGCAAAAGAATGAACCTGAGCTGTGAACTCTCTCCATATATAAAAATTAACTCGAAATGGATTAAAGGCCTTCATATCAGACCTGCAACAATAAAGTGTATAGAAGAAGACATTGGTACTACACTTTTACACCTAGGACTCAAGGAAGACTTCATGAACCTGACCTCAAAGGCAAGGGAAGTAAAAGCAAAAATAAATGAATGGGACTGTATCAAACTAAAAACCTTCTACACAGCAAAAGAAACCATCAAAACAACAAAGGGACAGCCAACTGAATGGGAGAAAATATTTGCCAATAACGCATCAGATAAGGGTCTAATATCTAAAATATATAAAGAACTAATAAGACTTATAAACAAAAATAGAAAAACCAACAACCCAATTAAAAAGTGGGCAGAAGAACTAAACAGACACTTCTCCCATGAAGAAATACAAATGGCCAGCAGACATATGAAAAAATGCCCATCCTCATTAGCTATCAGGGATATACAAATCAAAACCACAATGAGATATCACCTCACACCTGTTAGAATGGCTATTATCAACAAGACAAGGAATAACAAGTGCTGGAGAGAATGTGGAGAAAAAGGGACTTTGGTATACTGCTGGTAGGAAAGCAAATTTGTACAACCACTGTGGAGGTTCCTCAGAAAATTGGGAATGTAGTTACCATGTGACCCAGCAATGCCCCTTCTGGGGATCTACCCAAAAAACTTGAAAACCGTTGTCCGCAAAGTCTTATGTACCCCAATGTTCATCACAGTGCTGTTCACAGTGGCCAAAACATGGAAACAACCAAAGTGCCCTGCAACAGATGACTGGATAAAGAAGCTGTGGTACATATATACAATGGAATATTACTCAGCTATAAGAAAAGATGAAATATTGCCATTTGCAACAAAATGGATGTAACTGGAGATCATCATACTTAGTGAAATAAGCCAGACAGAAAAATCAAAGAACTGCATGACATCACTTATATGTGGAATATAAAAACTGTAAGCAAGAAAGAAAAATGAAATGAACAAACCAACAAATAATCCATGGACATAATCAATATTTTAATGTTGTTTGGGGATGAGGGGGATAGGATGGGGATAAAGGGGATGGGATGGGAGAGGAGGGAGGGGAATCTAGATATAGGGTGATGGAAAGAAAGTCACAGTAGGTGGGGAAATTATTATACAACAAGTTGATGATGCACTGTGGAATTGTATGCCTGAAACCTATGTAATTCTTGCTAATAGATGTCACCCCAAAAAGTCTATCAATAAAAATGAATTAAACAAAAAAAGAAAAGAAAACGTTTTGAATTTTCCATGAGATTCTCTTAAATCTAATAATTCAATTGAATTTTTAAATACTGAGTCTTTTTTCATTAACATATATTCTTTCATTTATTTATATATTTAAAATTTAGTAATATTTTATAATTTATGTGTATGAATCTTATATATCTTGTAATTTTTTTCTTAGTTACTTGAATATTTAAATGTATAGCAAAAGCTATTGCATTCAAAATCTTAAAAAAGTATTTTTAATTGTTATTTTTATCCAAAATTCAAATTATTTATCTGCAGATTTTTTTTTGTTTTGCTCTATATACAATAATGTTGTTTGTTAATAATAATAGTTTTGATTCTTCTCTAATCCTTTTATTTTACATTTCTTTTTCTTATTTTTTAGTAGCTAAAACAGCCATAATCATGTTGAATAAAAATGTCGGTCAGTTAAATTTTTACTTTATTCTCACTTTCAAAGAAAATGTTCTAAATATTACACCAATAAATATGGTGTTGGCTAGGAAATTTTGCAAATATCATTTATGAAAATAATTTTAAAAGCTACCTTTCCTTCCTAGTTTGCTAATAATTATTAGCATGAATCAGTTTTGAAAATTATTTTCAAATAAGTTTTATGGCTTTTTCTCTCTTTCTTCACTACTTTTCTTTTTTTTTTTTTCTTTCCTGCTTTGTGTGTTTCCTGGTCCTGGTTTTACGTTTACTAATCTTTTATTCAGCATCATCTAGTCTATTGTAAAAATCCTCTATTGTCATTTTTAATTCAATTATTTTATTCTTTAGTTCTGTGACTTCTATTTGGTACCATCTTATGCTTTACATCTCTTTGTTGAAGTTATCACTTTGTTTATTTATTCTTTTCTGAAGTTTGGTGAGCACCTTTATGACAATTAATTTGAACTATTTTTTTCCTTCAGGTAAATCACTTACTCCATTTAGTTAAGGTCTTTTTTAGAGGTTTTATATTGTTCTTTTCTTTTTTTTTTTTTTTTGGAGCATATTCTTTGGATTCTTCACTTTTCTTGACATGCTGTGTTGATTTCTGTGTATTAGAAAATACAGCCACCTCTTTCAATCTAGAAGGAGATGAACCTTATCCTTCAAATCTTCCCTATTTCTTGGTTTTCCCTCATTCTCTTGTAATTGTCCAAGCAGCCCATTTAATTTTTAATATCTTCCAATAGTTGAGCGTGTGCCAAAACCTGTCAATATCACAAATTAAAAATCTCAGTCAGCTCCTAGATTCAGGTTTTTTGGAAGCCAGACCCTCAGGCAGTATCTTTTAAAGTATGAAAATATATATGACTGTGGGAGCTGCAGGCATCATTTCCACTATCCTCTGGGTGGCAGCCACAAAAATCAGTGCACCAGAAAGGAGTACAAGCTCCTTGCTAAAGAATCACATTTTCATTCCAGGGAGCTGAAGAGAGCCAGAAGGACAGTGCAAAGATGACACCAACTTCCCTCTGAGAGTACATAAGCAGATCTCCAATTGTGTGCCAAACCATAAACCTGCCCCTGAGCCTGAAGCTCCAGGACAAGCAAATAGGCCTCTTTCACAGAGTGAATGGGGGTATGTTTTCTTCTGCTGTCTTCACCTTGTCCTGGAGGTGATAACTGGCCAAGAATATTCTCTGTATTTATTACCATCCCTTGAAACCCAGAAAAGCATGCTCAACAATAAGTGTTCCCTTGGCAACCACAAAACATGGAGCACCTGACATAAAAACCAGAACATTGGATATGTGGACAGGTGCCTCTCTTGAAAGTACTGCACTCCATAGCACTGCAGAGAGAGAGCCTAAATGTAACACTCACCCTCCTTGGGTCTCTGGAAGGGATTACAGTTGTTCTTTACAAGATGTGTATTTAATTAGAAGCTTGCCCTTCTACCTACAGCTATGAAGATAAGCTAATAGAATCCTTTCACAGAAAGAATAGGTACCTAGTCTGTTGCCTCTCTGTTTTGCCCTGCAGGTGATAACTCTTTATGACAGACCTATGGGAGCTGTAAGTGTAAACCCCACTGGCCACCAGACCAAAGCTATCTAGAAGCATTCTTGGTTGCAACTGCAAAAATCTGAGTCCCAGATGAAGGTATAAGCTCTTTTCTGGAAGATGCCAGCAAGCTGGAATGAGCAGAGAGAGAACACCAAAAATGAAATCAGTCAGCCTTTGTTCCTAGAGAGTATTTTTGTAGGCCACTAGATGTGTGTTAAATTTGATGCCTGCTCCTCAGACCAATGCTTTAAGATAATCAAGTAATACTATTTTTTAAAAAAAATCTGAGCTCTTTTCCTTGTGCTAGACCCTGAGAAAGGTGAACCTGTGAATACTCCTTAAGAACTTTTTCCCATGTAAATTAAAAAAAAAAGAAAGGCTCTCTAATAAATTTGACAAGTCCAAAAGTAATTTCACAGAATGATGTCATTGTAAATTTCTAACTAGAAAGGTCACAGTGGATAATTATGTTCCAGGCCTATAACCTTTTTTAATGGGTTTCAATTTATTATTATTTTAATTTACAAAATAAAGTTTTGGTGTCAGAGCACAACATAATTTTTTAATATTTTTATTTTAATTATAGACGACATACAATATTATATTAGTTTTAGGTGTGCAACACAGTGATTAGACAATTATATAACTTACTAAGTGATCACTGCAATGACTACAGTACCCATCTCACACCACATTTATTTTTGCCTTAGGCAAACCCTGTCCATTGTTCTTGACATCAAGGTTAACACACTTATTTTTAATTCAATTTTTAAAATTATGTTAAATTTGTTGGGGTGGCACTAGTTGATAAAATTAAATAGGTTCTGGCTGTTCTGTTCTTTGTCATCTACATGTTACATTGAGTTCTCATCACCCATATAGATTCATTTTATTTCCCATCACCATATATTTGAATCCCTCTACCTCTTTCCCAACTCCCCTACCTGCTTTTCCTCTGGCAACTACTAAACTATTGTCTGTGTACAAAAAATGTTTTTTCCATTTGGATTGATCATATATTCTGTTCTTTAGATTCCACATATAAGTGAGATAATATAGTTTGTCTTTCTCAATCTGACTGATTTTGCTTAGCATGATATCTTCTAGTTCCATCCATATGGTTGCAAAGGGAAGATTTTATGCTTCTTTATGGCAGGGTAATATTCCATTGTATAAATATACCAAGGCTTCTTTATCTAATCATTTATTGATGGACATTAAGGTTGTTTCCATATCTTGGCTACTGTAAATAATGTTGCAATAAATATAGGGGTGCATATATTTTTTGAATTAGTGTTTTGGATGTTTTTGGATAAATACCCAGGAGTGGAATTTTTGAATCATAAGATAGTTCATTTTTTAATTTTATGAGGAACCTCTATAATGTTTTTCATAATGGCTGGACAAATTCGAAGTTTCACCAATGGTACAAATAGGTTCTCTTTTCTCCACATCATCACCAACATTTCTTGGTCAATTTATTGGTGATAGCCATTTTGACAGGAGTGAGGTAGTATCACACTGTGGTTTTGACTTGCATTTCTCTGATGATTTGTAATGTTGAACATATTTTCGTGTCTCTATTGGCCATCTGTATGTCCTCTTTGGAGGAATGTCTATTCAGGTTTTCTGTCTATTTTTAAATTGGGTTGTTTGATGTTTTATTGTTGATTTGTTAGTTTCTTATAAATTTTAGATATTAACCTCTTCTCAGATGTCTCGATGAATATTTTCTTCCATTCTGTAGAATGTCTTTTTGTTTTATTGATGGATTCTTTGGCTGTCTGATATAGTCCCATTTATTAATTTTTTTTCTTTGCTTCCCTTGCCCAAGAAGATATATCATTGAAGGTTATTGCTAAGGGTGATGTCTGAGAGGTTACTTCCCATATTTTTTCTAGGATTTCTATGGTTTCAGGTCTCATATTTAGGTCTTAAATCTATTTTGAGTTTATTATTGTATATGGTATAAGATGGTAGTCCAATTTTATTTTTTTACATCTATTTGTCTATTTTCCTCAGCATCATTTGTTGAAAAGACTGTCTTTACCCCGATGTAATTTCCTAGTTTTTTTGTGTTTTTGTTTTGTTTTGTTTTTTTATCATAGATTAATGGGCTATATAGACATGGATTTATTTGGGGGCTGTTTAATCTGCTCCATTGATCTATGTGTCTGTTTTTATTCCAATACCATGCTGTTTAGATAACTGTGGCCTTGTAGTATAATTTGATGTCTGCTAGAGTGATTCCTCCAATTTAGTTCTTCTTTCTCAAGGTTACTGTGGCTATTCTAGGTCTTTTATGGTTTGATATAAATTTTAGCATTATATGTTCTATTTCTGTGAAGAAAGCCATTGGTATTTTAATGGGAATTTCATTGAATCTATAGATTGCTTTGGGTAGTATTGATATTTTAACTGTATTAATTTTTCCTATCCTTGAGAATGGTATGTGTTTACATTTATTTGTGGCTTGTTTGATTTCTCTCTTCTGTATCTTATAATTTTCTAAGTACAAATTATTTACTTCATTGGTTAAGTTAATTCCTAGGTATTTTACTTTTTCTTGATCCAATTATAAATGGGATCCTTTTTTTAATTTATCCTTCTTCTAGCTTGTTATTGTGTATAAGAATGCTACTGATTTCTGGATATTGATTGTGTATCCTGTTACTTTATTAAGTTCATTTATCCATTCCAATAATTTTGTGGTCAAATCTTTGGAGTTTTCTATATATGGTATCATGTTGTCTGTAAATAATGATAGTTTTACTTATTTTCTTATTTGTATACCTTTTGTTGCTTTTTCTTGTCTGATTGCAGTAACTAGGACTTCCAGTACTATGTTGAATAAGAGTGGTGACAGTGGGCATCCTTGTCTTGTTCTTGATCTTAAGGGGGAATGATTTTAGATTCTCCCAATTGAGTATGATGTGAGCTGTTGGTTTACCATATATAGCCTTTATTAAATTGAGATATGTTCTTTCTATTTTGATTTTGCTGAGCATTTTAATATTAAATGGCTGCTAAATTCTGTCAAATGCTTTTTGTGCATCTATTGAAATGGTGATATGAATTTTATTTTTCATTTTGTTTATGCGATGTATCATATTAATTGATTTTTCGTATATTGAACCAAACTTACATCTCATGAATGAATCACACCTGATTGTAGTGTATGATTTTGTTAATGTATTGTGGAATTTCATTTGCTAATATTTTGTTAAAAGTTTCTGCATCTATATTTATTAGGGATATTTGTCTGTAGTTTTATATGTTTATAGTGTCTTTATCTGGCTTTGGAATCAGGGTAATCATGACCTTATAAAATGAATTTAGGAGGCTGCCCTTTTCCTGGATTTTTAAAAATAGTTTGAGGAGTATAGGTGTTAATTCTATTTTGAATATTCGGCAAAATTCACCTGCAAAGCCATCTGGTCTAGGACTTTGTTTGTTGAGAGTTTGTTGATTATTGATTCAATTCCATTGTTAGCAATTGGCCTATTTAGATTTTCTGTTTTTTTCTTGATTGAACCTTGGAAGTTTGTATGTTTTTAAGAATTTCTCAGGGGGTTCCTTGGTGGTCTAGTGACTAGGTGTCGGCACTCTCATCACCACAGCCTGGGTTCATCTTCCCAGTCAGAAAACAAACAAACAAACAAAAAACAACAACAAGAAAAGAATTTATCCATTTCTTCCAAATTGCTGAATTTGTTGGCATATAGTTGTTCATACTATTTTCTTATAATTTCCTGTATTTCTGTAGTATCTGTTGTCACTTCTCTTTCATTTCTGATTTGATTTATTTGGGTCCTCTCGTTTTTTTTTTCTTGAGAAGCCTGGTGAAATGTTTGTCAGGGTTTTTTTTTTTCATCTTTTGAAAGAACAAGCTCTTGGTTTCATTGAGCTTTTGTATTTTTTTCTTAATCTTAATATCATTTTTTTGTGCTCTGATTTTTTTGTGTGTTGATTTTGGGCTTTGTTTGCTGTCCTTTCCCCAGTTTCCTGGGGTGTTAGGTTAAATTGTTTATTTGAGGTTTTTGTTTGCTTGTTACTTTAGATAGGCCTGCATTGCTGTAAATATTACTCTCAGGACTGCTTTTGCTGTGTCTCATAAGTTTGGGGTAGTTGTGTTTTTGTTCAAAGTAACTTTAGATTTCTTCTTTAACCTTGTCATTGACCCATTCATTATTTAGTAGCATATATTTTAACCTCCATGTGTTAGTGTTTTTTTCAGTTATTTTCTTGTAATTTATCTCTAGTTCTATACTGTTGTGGTCAGAGAGGGTACTTGATATAATTCCAAAATTTTAAAAATGTATTGAGGCTTGTTTTGTGACCTAACATGTGGTCTAGCATGAAAAATGTTCCATGTCCATTTGAAAATAATGTATATTCTCCAGTTAAATATATCTGCTCTAGTGTGTCATTTAAGGACACTGTCTGTGTTGATTTTTTGTCTGGGAAAAATTCTCTTGGTATCAGTGGAGTGTTAAATTTCCCTACCATAATTGTGTTACTGTTGATGTCTGCCTTTATGTCAGTCAATATTTGCTTTATATATTTAGGCACCCCTAGGTTGGGTTCATTAATGTCTACAAGAGTGATATCCTCTTGTTGGACTGATTCCTTAATAATTATGTAAACTTTTTCTTTGTATCTATTTTACTTCTAGTTTTAAAGTTTATTTAGTCTTATATAAGTATTGTTACCACAGCGTTTTTTAAATTTCCATTAGCATAAATTTTTTTTCATTTATTTACTTTCAGTATGTGTGTATCTCTTCTTCTGAAGTGAGTCTCTTGTAGAAACTATATGCTTGAGTCTTGCTTTCTTATGCATTCTGCTACCCTATGTCTTTTGTTGGAATAATTCAGTCTATTTGCACTTAAAGTAATTATTGATAGGTACATAGTCATCGCCATGTTATTATTTATGTTTTTTTTTTTTAATTTTCTTTTGTTTGCTTGTTTTCTCCTTTCTCCTGCTTAAAGAAGTCCCTTTAGCATTTCTTGTAGTGCTTCCCTGGTGCTAGTGAATTCCTTTAACTTTTTCTTATCTGGTAAGTTCTTCATCTGTACTTCAATTTTAAATGATAGCCTTGCTGGGTAAAATAGTTTTGGTTGTAAGTTCTTGTTTTTAATTAATTTCAGTATTTGCTGCATTCTCTTCTGGCCTGAGTGGTTGCTATTGAGAAATCTGCTGATAGTCTTATGAAAGCTCCCTTGCAGGTAAGTTGTTGTCCTTCTCTTTCTGCTCTTAGGATTCTCTCTTTGTCTTTAACATTGCCATTTTATTTATTTATTTATTTATTTATTTATTTATTTATTTATTGGTGGTTCCCTGGCTGGGAAATGAATCCAGGCCACAGCACTGAAAGCACCAAAGCCTAACTACTATACCACCAAGGAACCCCTGCCATTTTAATTATGATGTGTCTTGGTGTGAGCCTGTTTGGATTCAACTTGATTGGGACTCTGTGTTTCTTGGGTTTGTGTATCTATTTTTTTTTGGGGGGGGGGCAGGTTAGAAAAGTTTTCAGCCATTATTTATTTTTGAATAGGTTCTTGATTTCTCACTCCTTCTCTTCTTTTTCTGGTAGTGTTATGATCCAAATGTTTTACACATGATGTTTTCCCAGCTGTCTCTCAGGCTATCCTCATTTTTAATTAAAAAATTTTTTTTTGTTCTTCCATTTGGTTATATTCTGCTACCTTGTCTTCCAGATTGTATATTCATTTTTCTGCTTTATCTAACCTGTTGTGTATTCCTTCTAGTGTAGTCTTCATTTCAGTTATTTCAGTTATTTTATTTTTTATTTTTGTTTGGTTGTTTTTATTGTTTCTATGTCTTTCTCTATGGTTTCTATCTCTTTGTTGAAGTTTTCAGTAAGTTCCTTAAGCATTCTATTTTTTTGTTTTTTTAATTCTTTCTCTGGTAATTTTAATGCCTCTATTTCATTTCACGCTATTTCTGAAAGTTTCTCTTGTTTCTTTATTTGAGACATGTTTCTATATTTCCTCATTCTGTCTTCTCTGTTTTTGCATGTATATAGTAATTATCTCTTTCATATCTCTCAGTCTTTGCTTGTTGGCCTTTCGTAGTATGTGACCTGTGTGGTCCAATTGTGTAATATCTTAATTTCCCATGAGTGTAATCTAGGATTGTTCCTTGAGTCTGTTGTGTGTGTTCTTCAGTTGTAGTTTAGTGGTGTACCACTCACAGCAGACAATTAACTTTCTGAGGAAAGTGGCAAAATAACACTGAAATCTTCCAGGTCTGTTGCAGACAGCTAGTCTTGATGAAGTCTGAAAGAAAATATTTTTTCTTTCATGAGGTTGGGTTGATTACTCATCTAACTAGAGTACCTTCTTGTTGACAGGGTAAGTCTCTAGGGGGCCTGCATTCACCTTTGAAAATAAAAAGACATGAAATAGATACACAAACAAACATAAAAAATATATATTCCCAGAGAGCCTTGGCGTCTGCCACTTGCAACACACTGTTAGCTGTCCTGGAGTTGGGGAGCAGTGGCAGAGCAGTACTGCAAGTTTCCCATGCAGTCTCAGACAGCCACTCCTGCAAAAGACCTAAAGAAAGTCTTCCTCTGCTAGTAGGGTGGGGCTGATTGCATGGCAGTCAAAAGGACTTTTATGTGGGCAGAGCAACACTTCAAAGATCTTGTGCACACATTGAAAGAAAAGAAATAGAAGTATTAATAATAATATAAAGTAAATAATAAAAATAAAAAATAATGATACAAAATAAAATAGAACTTAAAATTTTAAAAATATATACAAAAAATTAAGAAGAATAAATAATTTAAAAAATAAAATTAAATACATGAAATACAAATAAAATAAATCATGAAAATAGTTAGAAAAAGAAAAAAAAGAAGAGAAGAGAGAAAAAGTAAAATTCAAAAGAAAAAAGTTTAGTGTAAGGCCTGTGGTAGAAGATGAGACAGTAAGTAAAAAAAAAAAACCTACAAAACAGTTTAATTTAAAAGAAAGATTAAAGAAAATTTTCTTTTTTAGCTTTCCCTTGCTGTGGGTCCCACAATCTGTCCCTTGCAGCACACTGTCTGTTGCCCTGGAGGAGCAGCAGATTGACACCAAAAGCTCTCTAGTAAGTCGTAATCGCTGCTCCTGCAAAATTCTGCAAGAATGTTTCCTCACTAGTTGGGTGGAGCCAATTGCTCAGCCAACTTAAGTTGGATTAGACAAATCTTCAATGTGCCTGATCACACTTAGAAAGTGAAAGAAAATAGAAAAAATAGAAATATGGTAATATTAATAAAATATAATTAAATAAAAAATATGAATATATAAAAATAGAAAATAAAAAATTATATAAGAAAATTATAGGTATATATTTTAAAAGAACAATTAAATAATTTTTTGAGAGCTCCCACTTTTTCACTCATATGTCTCTTTTAGCTATGCAGGGGAGCAGCACTGGAAGCAGGAGAATAAGACTGACCTCTCCTTGGCCAGCTATGGACAGCGTTTCCTGCTTCAGGTTGAAAAAATAAGAAAGAACAAAAACAACAAAAAACTAGAATAAGGCTGATTGCTCTGCCACCCTCGGTTCCCTACTGGGTATACGAGGCTTAGCTCTGTGTTATTTGGGAGAAATTCTAGGATGTCTGTGTATTTTATTTGAGAATATTGTTTTTAAGAGTTCTTTGGCTTTTTCATTGTGGCCAGCAGCTTGGTTTCACTGCGTTTTGTTTATTTGTTTGTTTGTTTGTTTGTTTGTTTGTTTTGTCTGCTTTGGAGAGATTGCCTAGAAGGACAGGGCTGCTTGCTCCTTTGTTAAAAACCAGTAAGACAGGTTTCTGCAGCTGGTAGGGTAGGGCTAATAGCTTGGCAACCTAGAGCACCCTGGAGGCCATAATTTAAGCTGTGATGGGCTTGTTTTTGAGTGTGTTGTGTGCATGCAAAAACTTTGTTAGACCAGTGAGGTCTCAGATTTGGTCTTCTTGGGGAAGGTTTAAGAAAGTAAAAAACATTGGCATCCTCCTCCTTGTCACAAATGTGGCATTGCTCTGATCTCAAACAATGGGTGTATCTGGCCCCCACCCTGAAACCTCACAGCTCAAGTCTTCCTGTGAGCATGGCAAGTGACCAAACCCTTGCGTGCACCCTATAGAAAAGCCCCTGGACTTACAGCCAATCTCTGTCCCACTAACAAAGTTAGACAGAATTCCCCATGTTTTTAACAAGTTTTCCTCTCTCCTGCACAGGGATCCTGGGCTTGGAAGGGGAGGCCCAGCATGGGCTCAGTACCCCTCACTCCTCTGTGATGGCCCCTGAACCTGAGGCCTCTTTGTGGCACTCCCTCATTATCCATCGGTCCGAGGTTACCCAGTTTCCCTGCCAGTCTTGATTGGGCTTTCTTCTTTATATCCTCAGTAGTTGGGGTTCCACTCAGTCAGGCTTTGAATATTTCCCAATGTTGACTATTTCCCTATCTATTTGCAACATTGATGTGATCAGAAGGCTGTAGATCCAACATCTACCTAATCTATTAAGCAAAAATTACATAGGTTCCAGGTGTACAATTTTACTGTACATCATCTCTGTTTTGTTGCATCATGTGTTCACCACCCAGAGTCAGTTATCTTTCCATCACCATATATTTGGCTTCTTATCCCTCCTCTTCTGACTCCTTCCCATTTACCCTCAGGTAACTGCTAAACTACTGATTGTGTCCATATGTTTTTGTTGCTTTGCTGTTTTCACTTTTATATTCCATATATGATTAAAGTCATATGGTTCTTGTATTTTACTGCCTGGCTTATTTCGCTTAGCATGATGTTCACAGGTTGATCCATTTTGTTTCAAATGGCAGTATTTCATCTTTTCTTATAGCTGAGGAATATTCCATTGTATGTATGTGTGTGTGTATATGTATGTGTGTATATATATATCTCACAGCTTCTTTACCCAGTTATCTATTGAAGGGTACTTTTGTTATTTCCGTGTCTTGGCTACCTTGAACAGTGCTGCGATGAACATGGGGATACATAAGTCTTTGCAGACTAAGGTTTTTTAATGGAGTTACCATATGACCCAGCCATCCTCCTTCTGGATATCTACCCAAAAATATATGTTACAATATTATTGACTATATTCTTGTGCTATGCCCTACATCCTCGTGACAACTTTGTAACATCCAATTTGTACTCCTTGACCCTCAAACTGCTTTTCATCTGGCAACCATGAATATGTTCTCTGTATCTGTTTGTTTATGTATTATTTGTTTGTTTGTTTATTTGTTTTGTTATTTAGATCTCACATAAAAGCAAAATCGCATTGCATCTACCTTTCTCTATCTGACATACACCACTCAGCAAAATATACTGCTGATCCATCTATGTCACCACAAGTAGCAAGAACCCATTTTCTTTCATGGCTGAGCAATATTACATTGTATAAGTATCACTTTCTCTTTATCTATTCATCTAATGAAGAACACGCAGACTTTATTTACAACTAGGCTTTAGTAAATAATGATACAATGAACAAATGGATGCACATGTTTTCTCAAAATAGTGTTTTGGGTTTCTTCAGATAAATACCCAAAAGTGAAATTACTAGAATTTTTTTTGTCTCTTATTGTTGTCTTTGTTTTAAAGTCTTTTTTATATAAATATTGCTATTTCAGTTTTTCTATTTTCTTTTTCATTTTTTATGAAATAATTTTTTCCATCTATTTACTTTCAGTACGTGAATCTTTCAAGCTGAAGTGAGTCTCCTGTAGGCAGCACATGTTAGGGTATTGTTTTCCTTTCATTTTTTATTTTATTAAATTTATTGGGGTGACATTGGTTAATAAAAATTATATAGGTTCCAGGTGTATAGTACTTCATTGTCTGTGTGTTACATTGTGTTTTCACCACCCAGAGTCATTTCTCCTTCCATTACCATTTATTTTCATAGTAACTGGACAAATCTGTAGTCCAACCAACACTTGGTTTCCTTTTCTTGCTTGCCATCACTTGCTGTTTGGTCGATTTATTGATGATAACTATTCTGACAGAAGTGAGATGGTATCACATTGTGGTTTTGATTTGCATTTCTCTGATGATTAGTGATTTTGAACATCTTTTTATGTGTTTATTGGCCATCTGTATGTCCTCTTTGAAGAAATATCTATGCAGGATTTCTTCCCATTTTTAAATTGGATTATTTGCTTTTTGTTGTTGAGTTGTATGAGTTTCTTATCAATTTTGGATATTAGCAATTTATTGGATGCCTCATTGGAAAATATTTTCTTTTATTGTGTAGAATGTCTTCTTGTTTTGGTGATAGATTTATTTGCTGTAAAAAAAAAAAAAACAAAAAAATATAACATTTTAGTCTGATGTAGTCCCACTTGTTTATTTTTTCTTTGTTTCCCTTACCTGAGAAGATATATCATTGAAGGTATTGTTAAGGGTAATTTCTGAGAAGTTACTTACATTTTCTTCTAGGTCTTTTATGATTTCAGGTTTTATATTTGAGTCTTTAATTCATTTTGAGTTTATTTTTGTGTATGGTGTAAGAAATTTGTCCAATTTAAATTTTTGCATGTATTTGTCTTGTTTTACCCCACACCATTTTTTGAAAAGACTGTCTATATTCTACTGGAAATTCTTGCTTCCTTTATTGTATATTAATTGGCTATATAGACATGAATTTATTTCTAGACTCTCCATTCTGTTTCATTGACATATGTGTCTGTTTTAATGCCAATACTATGCTTTTTTGATAACTGTGGCCTTGTATTTTAATTTGATGTTTGATAGCATGATTCCTTCCACTTAGATCTTCTTTCTCAGGGTTGCTGTTGTTATTCTAGGTTCTAAATGGTTCCATATACATTTTAGGTTTATATGTTCGATTTCTGTGAAGAAAGCCATTGCTATTTTGATGGGAACTGCATTAAATCTATAAACTTCTTTGGATTTTATGGACATTTTAACTGTATTAATTTTTGCTATTCTTGAGCATGGTATGTGACTTTATTTATTTGTGTTTCTTTTTATTTCTCTATTCAGTGTCTTAAAATTTTCTGAGTACAACTCTTTTACTTCCTTGGTTAAATTTATACTTAGGTATTTCTTTTTCTGCCATTTGAATTATGATGTGTCTTGTTCTGGACCTGTTTGGGGATTTTTTGTTAAGGATCCTCAGCTCTTTTTGGTCTTGCATGTCTATTTGATTCACCAGGTTATAAAAGTTTTCAGTCATTATTTTTTCAAAGAAAATTCTAATTTCTTTTAAATTAATTACCTGCTGTCTCTCTCCTTCTGGTATCCTTATGATGTGAATGTTGTTATAACTGATGTTGTTCCAGAGGTCCCTTAAAGTGTCTTAATTTTTCAGATTTTTTTTTTACTGTTTTGATTGCTTTTTTCCTGCTGCTTTGACTTTCAATTTGCTCACTTGATTCTCTTCTTAGTCTGGTCTATTAATTATTTTTTCTAGTGTCTTCTTTATTTTTGTTATTGTATTTTTTACTTCTGATTAGTTCTTTTTAATGATTTTCAAGTACTTTTTTATGCTTTTTATATATTTGTTGAAGTTCTCACTAAGTTTCTTGAGCATCTGTATAACCATTGTTTTGTACTCTGTCTTTGGTAGGTTACTTGCCTCCATTTTGTTTAATTCTTTTTCTTGACTTTTCTTTTGTAATTTTATTTGGGGCATATTCCTTTGTTTCCCCATTTTAGCTGTTTCTCTGTGCTTGTTATCACATATGAAATAGTTCTCCTATGTCTCCTAGTTTTGGCCATTTGGCCTCATGTAATAGAAGCCTTGGGGGATTCTGGTACAATCTCCTTGGTAACCTGCTCATTGTGCTCCATGAGTGTCCTTTTTGTGGGTATTATGTGCCCTTTTATTATATTTAAGCCTTAATTGCTATTGGTACCTCAGTTGGTGGATTTGATATAGGTAAACTGGCAATGAAGTTTGGCTATGACCACAGCTTATAGGCTGCTGTGGTGAGGGCTTACCTCATTTAGTGGGATTCACACTAGTGGGCTCTGGTTTCCATTGTGACCACTTTTTTGTGCACCACTTGTGCGGCTAATGGCATGATGCTCTGTTGTGGTATGAAGCCAACTTACAATTATGTTTGTTCTGAGTCACCTTAGAAGAAACTCTGGTGCAGGCTTTGGTCAGCAACTTCTATTACTGGCCTGGGGCTAGCTGACAGAAGCTACAAAATGATCCACAGTTTTATGTTGCCTTTGCTAAATTTAGAGGTTCATGAAAAAGACTATGCTGTGAATTGAGAAAAGCTGCAAATCATACCAGGTCTGAGGTAGCTCTGCAAAAATTTAGGAAACTTTGAGGTTCACTGCCAGTTGCCAGATCTTATAAGTTTTAGCTCTTGATAGAATCCTGTGCAGTTAAGGAGGTGGTGTGGCAGGTTCTCAATAAGTCACCATGGTGGAGTGAATGAAGCTCTCCAGACCAATTCAGATTCAGATTTGGTAATGAGCATGGGGGCAGAACTCAACATAAGAAAGATGATGCATGCCTGCCAACTGTAGTAGAGAATGACCACACACAGGAAAAACAGCACCTGTTTTTCAACCCTGAAGCCATACATCTCAGTCTGTCCCTCATATGCCTCTTATGCCCCCCAAGTCACCATCCTTGTGCCAGAGGTAGGTGTGAGAGCCTGTGAGGTAGTGAATTTGTGTACAAACACTCTAAGCAAATGTTTGGGTTTTCCACAGCCTTTTATCTCAGTCCCACCGCATCAGTCAGAATTCCCATTGTTTTTCATAGCTAGATGGTGTGCAGGCTTCTCTTCCCAGTACCAATACTCTGGCCTGGGGAGCCTCATTTGGGGCTGAGACCCCTTGCTCCATTGGTGAAAGCCTGTCACCAAGATATTTCTTTCCATTTCCAACTGCCACATGTGGGTATGGGACCAACCCCTTTTGTTTCCCTAACTCTCCTACCAGTCTTGATGTGACTTCCGCATTATATTTTTAGTTATTAAATTCTGTTCAGCTAGACTTCAGATGGCTCTCCAGGTTAATTGTTCTATAACTTAGTTGTGTAATAATTTTGATGTGTTTATGGAATAAGGCAAGAAAATCATTTATCTACTCACAGCATTTATCTACTCTGCCATCTTGAATCTCCCATAGGTTTTTCTTTCTGCCTTTTCTTGATTCAGTCTTGGAAGATTGTATGTTTTTAAGAATTTGTTCATTTTTTTTTAGATTGTCCAATCTGTTGGCATACAATAGCTTGTAGTGTTACTTACAGTCCTTTGTATGTCTGAGGTATAAGTTGTCACTTCTCTTTCATTCCTGATTTTATTTATTTTAAACCTGTTTATTTTCTTGATGAGTTAGGGTAAAGGTATAGCAATACTGTTTATCTTTTCAAAGAACCAGTGTTTGGTTTTATTGATCTTTTGTACTGTGGTTTTTTTAATTCCATTTTGTTTCTTTCCACTCTGATCTTTATTATTTCCTTTCTTTACTTCACTTTGGGCTTTGTTTCGTGTCCTTATTTTAGTTTCTTTAAGTGTAATGTTAGTATTTTTTATTTGAAAGACTTTTATGTTTCTTAAG